>JAOVYU010000042.1:35312928-35327490 GCA_025674565.1 Synodontis membranacea
TCTGGATGTCTCCCATCCAAGTACTAACCAGGCCCGCCCCTGCTTAGCTTCCGAGAACAGGTGAGATCGGGCACCCCAGGGCAGCACGGCTGTATGGATATACAGTGGAACCTCGATTCACGAACGCCTCTGATCATGTACAAATTGGCTTATGACCAAAATTTCGAATCTGTTCATGACCACATGTTCGGATGGCGAACAAAAACACCGGCAAGCTCTCGCATTTCTGAATAGTTTTAATGCACAGGAAAAGGCATGTCACATTAGAGCACTGTTTGATGAAGTCTGGTCCACCAGCTAAATGGTTCAATTTCTTCACCAGAAGCCCCTGAAATAGAAGAAATCCCTTCTTCTATCAGAAACATCCCTCCGTCACAGAGCCGGACTCTCCCTCAAAACTGTAAGCTCCTCTAAACCCAGCTTCCTCCTCACTTACTTCACTACAGAACTCTACTCATGCAAGTTTAGTTTTCTTGGTTGTTTAGGGTTATTTTCTGTATAAATTAAGGATTTTTTAAACTATATATTTTTTCCCTGTGCTTAAAACTCGAGATTAAAAAAGAGTTTACAGCGAATAGTCTTGAACTTGGCCTTATACGGGCTTCTGCAGTGTTAGTTTTCTCTGTTGTTCGAGGTTTTTTCAGTGTTATTCAATGTTTTTACATGTATTATTTTATTATTTTGTGCTTAAAAATCTTTTCTTTTTTTTTTTTTTTTGCATACAGTTGCATATAGTATATTGCATACAGTTTGTACGGTCTGGAACGGACTAATTGTATTTACATGCAATCCTATGGGGAAATTATGTTCGGGTCACGACCAGAGTTCTGGAACGGATCACGGTCATGACCCGAGGTTCCACTGTCTATATATATATATAAAATAAATGTTCTCTTAGGGACAAAAGCACAGTAAATGAACATTCGCTGTTACTGAAGATTGAGCATTACTGAGTACGAACATGTAATTATGGTAGGTTAGGGGTTTCTGCGTGTGTGTGTGTGTGTGTGTGTGTGTGTGTGTGTGTGTGTGTACATTCCCCAGAAACTGCAATCTCCCACATTGCCATTCAGCGCAGTGCACCGGTGCTGTCATCCTGTCAGCAGCATCACTCGCTCCCAGCTCAGCCAAGCGCGATCTCACACACAGCACAGGCAAATGGGAGCTGTGGACTTCAGCAACATAACAACTGCCTCTCTCACACACACATAAACACACACACACACACACACACACACAGAAAACCTCATATCTATAGTGGTCTCAGAGGACACAGTGTCATAAACACAAAACATACTAACCCACATGGTCACACACACACACGCAAGCACACAGAGAGAGAGCTATGGACAGCTCAGAGAATAAAAACACAGCATATCCAGTGTTATAAACACTAATAAACAACACACACACACACACACACACACACACACACACTTGTACATGCAATAAGATACAGACACATATAAAAGCACACATGACATAAAGCCCTGCGGGTGGAAACACAGCTCATCCACTGTCATGTGGACTAATATACAGTAACAATAAAACACACACACACACACACACACACACACACATACGCACACCACAGCAGGTCAGAGTCAAAAACAAAGTTCAAGGCAGAGCAATGTAGGCAGAGTAAAAATCTAAATCCAAAAAACAGCAAAAGATCACAAAACCAGAAAGCACTCAGAGTAAACAATGGATTGGCAGTAGCAGATACGAGACACTGAAACTATTACATCGCAAGGTTCATATATGTGTGCATATATAGAGGGTCTTTGGCATGGTGGGTATTTGGATGCGGGTGCAGCTTTTTAAAAGTGGGAAGTGACCGCAAGTGTTCAAGGGAGTTGGAGTATCTTCCAGAGTCAGCCTCCCCCAGTGCTCACTCAGTGGGCATTGTTCCTTGGGTCTGTATATCGCCAATAGAGTGCATTACAGTATGTCTCTTACAGTGTAGGCTGATTCAGGGGTTCAGGAGGACTGATGGGAGGAGATTCAGTAACAAAGGGACCTGGATTCACTGCTTTAAATTGGGATACTTGAATGGAGGGTGCTGCGTGGCAGTAACGGGGGAGATCGAGTTTGTAAATTACCAGATTGACTTGACTCAGAATGGGCCGATGTAATGGTAATTGAGTTTGGCAGACATGATCTCCCAGGCTGAACTGGGGAGCTTCATGATGGTGTCAGATGGCGAAGCACTTGTGCATTTCTGCAACATGTTTGAGGTGCTTGTGCATGCATTCCCAAACCTGTTCACTACATTTGAACCAATCATCAAAGGCAGGTACTGTAAGTCCTTAGGGTTAGTGTTCCAAGGGAACAATGGTGGCTGGTAATCTACTATGCATTGTAAAGGGGTAAGTAACGCTTCAGAATGTCGGGGGGAGGTTTGTTATTCAGCCCAGGAAAGGAATAGTGCCTAGTCCCCTTGGTCCTGAGAGCAGAAAGTTCCCAGAAAATGATAAATTTCTTGATTAGACTTTCTTGATTAGACTAGATTTTGTGTCCATTAGTCTGAGGATGATATCCTCAGGCTCATGTCAGTAACCCCCAGTTTCTCCATGAAGTTGGCCCAAACCTGGGACGTGAATAGTTGGCCCTGATCACTGACCACATCCTCAGGGATGCCAAAATACCTATATACATAGTCGAAAATGAGCTCAGCAAATTTGAAAGCTGTGAGGAGTGCAGGCAAGGGAAAGAGGCTCAGGGAGCAAGAGAAATGGTCAATGTCAATGGTCATATTTCCTGAAGATTCAGGGAGGGAGGGAGGGAGGTAGTGATAAAGTCCAAAGAAATGTGGGACCATGGACACTGAGGAGTGGCCAGTGGCATAAGCTTTCTGGCCGGGAAGGTTCAGGGGACTTTGGATTGTGCACAGGATGAGCAGGAAGTGACATATATATTAATTTCAGATATCATGTTGGGCCACCAGTACTTTCCACTAAAAAAGCTAATATGTGCTGTCAGTGCCAGGATGTCCTGTGGCTGGAGAGGTGTGGGCTCAGGTGATCAGTCATCCTCTCAATCAAAGTAGGAGAACACAACTGCAGCCAGGGGGACAAGCTGCAGAGATGTGATAAGGGAGCGTGTGGTCCAACTCCCAGTCAAAGTCCCATATGATGGTGTTCACAAGGCCTGATCGTGGCAGGATGGTCTATGGGTCTGGTAGAGTCTGGGTTTCCAGGTTCTTTGATCCAGGGTGGTAGAACAGCACACAGTTGAAACAAGTGGAGGACAAGGCCCATTGTGCCTATTGGAGGTTTAGGTGTTTGGCTGTGTGCAGATACTCCAGGTTTTTATGGTCGGTCAGAATTGTGAATGGACATGCAGCCACCTGCAATCAATGTCTCCACTCCTCCAGCAAGAGCTTGACTGTAGTTAGTTCTTAGTTGCTGATAATTCATTCAAAGTCATAATTATGTTCTTCTGGTGACATTTTCCTGGAGAAAAAGGGTACAGGATGTCATTTGGGCTTTTTGCTTAAGCACTGGGATAGAACAGCATCCACCTCTGTTTCTGAGGCATCAACCTCTACGGTGAAAGTCCGGTTGGGATCTGGATGCCACAATATAGGAGCAGTGGTGAATGTTGTGTTTAATATTTGAAGACTTTATCAGCTGCTTCATTCCAGATGATTCTCTAGGGGCTGTCCATCAGGAGCACTGTGAGTGGAGCTGCAATGGTGCCAAACCCTCTGAAGAATCTGCCATATAAACTGGCAAAATCAAGGAAGCTCTGTAGAAACTTGACGGTACGAGGAGTGGGCCACACTGTCACTGCCTTGGCATTATTATTCACCTTGGCATTATGCATCAATATACCCTCTTGGCTGAAGATGTACCCCAGGAAAACTATGGTGGTCATTTAAATCTCAAACTTTTCTCCTTTGACATAAAGTTAGTTTTTGGAGCTTGGACAGAACATGTTTAACATGGGAGACATGGCTTTCTCTGGAGGGGGACCAGATCAGGATATAGTCAATAAATTGGATGACAAACTTTCCTAACATATCCCACAGCACATAAATATGGAGAAAACAGTCTTCATCATCTTCTTCTTCACCTTCTTCTTCTTCATCTTGTCTCCTCATAAAGGAAATTCTGTAGCAAATACAAGTATGAATTTGCATTTTCTAATTAGAATTTCAATTTGCATATATAGTCCAGAAATCACTGCTATGGATGATTTTTATAATCCACATTAATGAAGCACTGGAAAATGGATGGAGCATGAGATAGTCCATACAGCATGACCTTGTACTGGTAATAACTGGATGAGGTTCTCCTCCACTCACCACAACACAGATGCATATCAAGTTATATGCACTGTGTAAGTCAAACTTGGGAAATATACATACTGATAAAAGTTGTTTCAGGGCTGAAGGCACAAGTGGGCATGGGTAAGGGTACTTTACTGTAATTTGGTTCAGACCTCTATAGTCTATGCATGGTCACCTCTGTATTCCACCTCGTTTCTTCTCCACAAAGAAGAACCCTTCTGAAGCTGGAGATGTGGAATGAACTATGTATCCCTGTGGCAGTTCTCAACATATTCCTCCACAGCCTTTAGCTTGGAGAGGGACTGAGAGTAGATCTGGCTGCATGGTGGTGAAGGCACTGTCATATGGATGATGAGGGGGTAGGCTGAACACGTCTTTTACTGAACATGGCTTTGAACTCATGATATTCCTCAGGGATGTGCACAGGGATGTTGAGATCTGAGCTCTTGATGGACATCAAGGAGAGAGACAGGTAGGGCATGGTAATCAGTGTTGAACACAAAGTTCTGACCATTTGTGATTTCCCGTTTGCACCACTTGATGCAGGGATTGTGGAGCCAATTGATGCCCAGCATGATGGGGTTGTTTGAGGGTATCAGTGACCGGGAGTCAGATAAGCTGGTGCGCATGTTGACAGGCTGGGTACACTGCCAAATCATCCCCTCCCCTATGGTACCGATTCATAATGGCTTGTTTAAGGTGATCGATGGGTTCAATTGAGTTTGAGTGCAGTGGCATGGTCAATGATATTAGCTGTAGAGCAAGAGTCGATCACTGTTACAAGCACAAAGGCATTGTCTGACTGCACAATCTAAGCTTGTAGAATAAGAGGAGTAATAGAGACAAATTAATTTGTAGTCACCACAAGGGGCTTAGATGAGGGATGAGCCCCCTTGGTGGTGTTTGGAGTTTGACTCGTCTGCGGCCCTGCTTGATTGTCACCAGTTGCTCTCATATTTCTTTGCCCTCTGGAGCATGATCAAACACATTTAGACTGTAGGTAGATACGGGCTCTCTGCCTTTCTCCCACAACACCGTAGTGCACGTAAGTGCCTTACAAGTGAGTAGGCTGAGTAGCAGTGCTATCTTGCTCTGGTCGGACAATCCCCCTTGTGATACAAAGTAAAGCTGGCATTGGAGGAAGAACCTGTGGCACAGGGATGGATCTCTGGGAAAGTTATCGGGTCTTGTGATGGGAGGCATGGCTGTGGAGAGTCAAGTGGTGGGTGTGGAGAGCTGGTCTGTTAGCTGGGAAGGACGGCTGATAGTTGTTGATTCTGGGAATCCATTTTCCATTGGCACATCTACCTAGGTAGCCGAGGGCCCGAGGTAAGCCTCAGAGACTACATGAATCTGCTGTGTTCATTTTGAATTGCAAAGCAGTCTGTCATATGCAGGTAGAGACAAGCAGAATGCACTTGTGGTTCAGGTCTTTAATTCAAAACTCATGGGCAGAGGTACAAAATCGGCAGGCAAGGTCAGAGACTTCAAGCATTGTACAGACAGAGCAACATAGGCAGGGCAGATATCTAAATCCAAAAAACCAGCAAAAGATCACAAAATTAAAAAGTACTCAAAGTAAACAATGGCTTGGCAGTAGCAGACACAAGGATCTGAAACTATGCCTTCATAAGGTGTAAGTGAGCAGGTGTGCGAGTGTGTGCATATATATACTGAGTATTTGGCATACTGGATTACTGGATGCAGGTGCAGATAATTAGAAGTCCAGAGACTGAGCGCGAGGTTGGGGGGGGGGGGGGGTGTAGACATGACATAAACCAAAGAATGTGCCGGTAATTTCATATTCAACACTTTGTGAGCATTTCATTAAACACAAATTACTATCATTATATTTTACAAATACTTTTTTTGCCCCTGCCACTCAGTTTACCAAAACTATTCATTATAAAATAATAAATGAATGAACTGTAACACTGGTTAGATCTTAACATCATGTCTAAAATATCTCTAAATGTATTACTAATTATTTCTTTTTTAATCAGTGAAAATAAGGTTTAAATACAGTACTAATATTCCTTTGATGTGATAATTGTCATTATGGTTATGGGGTTATTCAAGGCTAAGTATAGAGCAACAAGAGAAAAATCATGATGTTATTTCTTTAGTATATAAGGAATTTTAATTCTGAAATATTTAAAAAATCATATTACTGTATGTGTAAATGTTGATTAAAATGTTTTTAACTAATGTATATTAATGTTTGCCTGATATGACTCTTTCCTGTCAAAAGAATAACTGCCAGTGTTATCAGAGAATTCAAAACTGTAAAATGTTTTATAATTAACCTCATAATGAGAAATATTAAATAAAGAATATATGTTAAATAATTGAATAAATAATTGAGGCTCGATGATATGAAAAAATTTTTGTTTGTACCGGAAATGCATTTTTCTAAATGGTTCCATTTGAACTGACCGCTGAATGTACTGAATGTGAATGTATTTACTGTATTATCAGGGGTTGTTTTGCTTTATGTAATTGTGCTGTTGTTTTCAATCCGTCGGTGGAATTGTTGAACTCAGAGCACTTATCACTGTCAGTTTCTTTAACTGACACACATGGTGAGTCACTTTGAATAAATGCGCCTGCCGAGTGAATAAACATGAACGCAAACGGCAATAAAAATTCACTTTGCTTTTCTTGTGAGTGGCGATGTGAAAGCAAAAGAGCACAAAACTTCTTCCGCCAGGTGATTTTCCAGCATTGCTCAGGCATTCGCTTGGCTTTCATGCAGCTATTCATATTTTACCATTTTAAACACACTGCTTGCAGGAGTGCGTGTGTGTGTGTGTGTCCGGATTTATGTCCAACCAGATTTGCTGCTCGGCTTCTCTCAATTTTCCTGCATTCAGGATAAACAAGAGACCGGGCTAAGAAGCCAGACATGCTCGATGTGGCAGAAACATGTCTCATGACTCTGCAGGGGAAAACAACAAACATAAAGAAATAAAATATTGGCCCCTGAAGATAAACGACATTGCAGAACTAGAATTTTCCTTTTTTGATTTCTTTTTTTAATTATTGCTCAAAATATATCAGTAGGAAAGCACTCTGTCTATTCGAGCTATCAGAAAAAGGTGTGAGGGCAAAAACCCTGCGAGATACGGCTCTAATCTGAGCTGCTCACCTGTCTGAAAAGATCTAGGCAGTACTCTGAATATGTTCAGGGAGATTAGATTAAAAATATCATGGCTCTGAGCACGAGCGGGAAGCCGGCGCTCTGATAACGCCTTCAGATTCAACATTCTGGGGTGAACAGCGGAAGTGGCAGATATGACATTTTTAAAATAGAAGGTGAAGGAAAAGATAAACTTCAAATCACTCGGTTAAAGTGAGACACAAAATGTTTTTTTGTTTTTTTTTGTTTTTTTCCTTTTGTCAGAGATAAAATGTATTAATAGGCAAATATATAGAAGCAGATAGCTTTTTTTTCCCAGTAAATGCCTGTGGATAGGACTCTGTGTCATGCTGTTATTAGGAAAATAATAAAGAACATGATGGTGTGATGAAGCCAAGTTACTGTTAGCATCTATGCCCAAGAGTTTTATTCCTCTTACACTGCAGCAACTTGCCAGTGATTACAGTACAGTACATAGACATACATGTACATTTAATGTACATGTGTAACGTAGTTCCTGCTTTCACATCCTTGTCATGTTCCGAAAAAAAAACACAAAGTGTAAACACATCAGTCCTGCAGATGTGGGAAATGTTACAAGTAGCTTTACCTCTGACACTGGAGACTCCGAACATAAATGTTAAATAATGTTACATCTTCTTGTCATTGTTACCAAGAAACCACAAAACACAAAATACTCTTTCAAGAAAGAACTAAAATCGCAAGACGATGGATTTCTTGTACTAAGGAACAACCAGTTTATCCGCGGATTGTTCTGAGATTCCGATTTGTTGCTTGAATGTGTTACATTTAATTCGCATAAAATTGAGAAAAATCGGCATTCAAATATCGCTTGAGCTGTCTCTGAGAAATCACAGCACTTTTCTTTTTTTTAATAAACACAAGAAAGTGATATTACTCGCTCAGGCTTTAAAACTCACCGAATTATAAGCAATTCATGTGAATGAAAAGAGACAGAAGAATATGAAAAATGTATTTTTTGCGCCATAGTGAGATCGTTGAGAGCAGATTTATTCCTTTGTGCTTGTGATGCTTGGTAGAGTAATGCTGATAGAAAATCTGATTCTGCGTTGCTTTCTTGACCAAAAAAAAATATCAGGATGCTAGTTTGATGTGGAGCTTCTTTGTACAAGCTTTTTCCAGTTTTGACCTCACAGTGGACTTCGCCATGTTTCTGAATTACAGTGATTGATGTCCCTATGGTAACCTCAGCCCCTGGTTCTCTGATCCAAACTCAGGATTCTGATTCTGATTCATGGACCCTATCCCTCTGAAATTGCCTAAATTGCAATGTACCATAAGCCTGAGTCACTCATCCTTAATGATCAGCTGTATTTCTGCTCTCTTTTGTTCATGTCTGACCCTGTCTCCACAGCAAGCCTTTTATCTCTCTAATCATCCATGAGTTACGCCTTTCCACGTTTTCCCCCTCCATTCTATGGGAGACCAATTACAGCCCATTACCGGGCGAGCAAGACAAAGGCTGGCCAAAGCCGAGAGAGAGAGAGAGAGAGAGAGAGAGAGAGAGAGAGAGAGAGAGAGAGAGAGAGAGAGATGCACTGGTGATTTAGATGAAGAGATGGCTGCTTCACAAAATGCCAGGACACACTTCAGCGTGGTTTTCATCATCATCATCATCATCATCATCATCTCTCTCTCTCTCTGTTCCTCTATTACTCTGACTGATATGTTCAAAATTGATAGGATGGTAAAACCAAGCAGTGATGCCAGACTGCAGGTGCCAGATGATGGATAAGTGCAGAAAGTCAAAGATCAGAAGCGTATGATCAGATGAACCAACATCAGAGTAGTTTGAAATGGAGTGTTCTCGTGAAGTGGTGCGCTATCATTCTCGATTCAGGTCGTTAGTCAGGTGAGATCACAGCAGCACACAAGAATCCGAGAGCTTCTGAGCAAAGTGGTTTCCTACGAGCTGCTGAACTGAGCCAAATGACCAAGCTGTAGAAATGCCACATGTTTAGTTTTTTTTTTTTTACTCCTCCATGCTGATCATGCTGTCCAATATTCTGTTTAAGCTTTTTGCTCTAAATTCGTTCAAAATGCAGATCAAAGTTCCTAGAAACAAACTGTTCAACAAAATGTGCTTTCGGACCAAACAGTTCTAGGAACTCACTGAATTTCAATACTCTTTTTTTATAAAAGAGGTTTTTATACTCTTTGCGTTCACACCTCCAGTAGGAACGCTGAAGTGACGCGAGCCGGCCACCGGTTGCTAGAGCGTCATCACTGGTTTGATGTTTATTTTCATATGAACGTGCGTCTTGTCCACCGATATTTGTGTCCTGCTGTGAAAACAACAAACCAGCAGCATCAGAATCATTCCACTGCGCTGTAGAATAGAGGAGACCAGGATGTGTTACCGGCTGAGGGTAAATTCTTTATTTTACATTGCAGTGAGTGAATTTGTGGTGAAATATTGTTGGTGATTTTTTTTTTAAAATAATACCTAACGTGTGTATTTATAATATTTATGTGCTTTATAATTGGTTTCTTGCATGGTTTTCTTACAGCTAAAAACATATGGACAAGATTTAATTTAATTAAGATTCTTATATTTGCTTGTATTTGGGATTCAGAATTGCTTGTATTTCCTCAGCCACATTTAGACTCAAGAAAGCCTGGACTTCACTGTCAGTCCATTTGTTGTTTTTTTTTTTGTTTGTTTGTTTTTTGTGGGGTTTTATGATTTTTTCTTTTCTTTTCTTTTCTTTTCATTTTTTAATGCTAATGTGAAGAGCTGTTGTTTACACTAACAGTTGACACAGATTTTTCCAAATGGCGGTTGCCAGTGCAGCATTGGTTCATGTGTTCAACCAATCACCTTACAATTACATCACAGTTCCTCTTGTGCTAGGAGAGTACCTGCCCAGAAATAGGAGCAAAAAACAAAACATCTTTCTAAGAACACAAAAGGAACTTCCTCCAATAGGTCTAAGAACTATGAAAAAGGTCCAAAATACCTAAAGATTCTCTTCAAATTCTCCCGAAAGTTCCTAGATCCAAGGCGTTCCTAAAATGTTTGATATTAACAGTGCTGCTTTACGTAGAGCTCCATTTCTATTTTTATTACATTGAGCTTCATCGAGCTGCCGCTTTGAAATATCACACTGAACATGCAGAGTTCACTGGAACTGGCTCTTTTATCATAATTCGTTAAACACAGCTTCAGTCGTATGCTGGCTTGTTTTCCACGTCCGTGGCGATACTTTTCATCGAGCAGATCCCCTGCTCTTGAAAACACTGAGATTAGCGCCAGGTTGCTCTCGGTCGGTGTAGTGATCCCAAGCTCACACGCTGCACGCTTAGGCAAATCCAGATATTCTTGCCAATTTAGGATCGAGTTCTTAGTGCGTAGTGTTCTCCTCACCGCTCCAGCGTCTCCGGATCAATCCTGAGCTGGGGTTACTCTCTGCATGGAGGTTCTCCTCTGAATTATCTGAGTATTTGCAAAAAAAAACTAAAAAAAAAAAAAAAAAAAATTCTAGAAACAAAATCCCAGCGGTAGAACATTTTCTGAACATTATGATTCCAGGAACGTTTAAGAGAAGGTTTTCTGAATGATTAAATCCAAATTTAAACTCCGTTTAGTATTTCCGTCCACACTAAAGCAGCATTGTCCGCAACTTAAAAAGATCCTTTTTTAAAACGCTCTCTGATGTGCACACACTTGAAAAGGTTTGCGCTGTAAAGTGGACGAAGAGTTTCAGAAATTTGTCCTGGAGATGCCAAAACAAACAGACGAAACGCAGTCAAGGCTGTCAGTCAAATCTGCAGTCAAATCTTCAATTACAGATCATTATACTGTACTGTACAATGCACATGCACTGTTCCAAACAGATACCAGCTGCATATTTATAAGAGATGGAAAATAACCACAACAGAAGTTCAAACCCTACGTGTCAGCGATTTTAGACACGACCTGTAGTTGGTCGGACAGCTTCGCAACCAAAGTAGACAGCTGATTGTGTGCTTGCGGTCAAAACTGAGTCGACTGGAAATGAATTAACAACGATCACTAAGGCGTTCCAGCGTTTCAGTGAGGACGAGGCATGACTGGAACATTGTACAAAAACAATAGTTTGTACGGAGAAATGTTTTTATATAAAATCTTCATTTTAGACGCACCCGAACATTTTCTAAACATCATCCAGGAACATTTAGTAGAATGCAGGGAGAAGATTTTTATAAATAAGCTTGGCTCTGGTCTGAGAGAATAAATGAGAGTCTGTCAGACCTGTGTCTTTGCACGCTGACATTTGGCAGATCAGGGCTAGAAGAGAGAAAGTGTGTGTGTGTGTGTGTGTGTGTGTGTGTGTGTGTGTGTGTGTGTGTGTGTGTGTGTGTGTGTGGACTTAAGGGCATGAGAGGACTCTGGAGGCCCATGGTCAGAGTCTGGCCTTATGTTATTTTTATTCCGCCATCAATCATGTCATCAGCTTTAATCAGGCCTGAGAGACTGGAGGAGGATTTTTTTTGGTGAATTGAGACTGACGTGTAATGACATTGACAATGACAAGAACGCTGTTGGTGAAGATGCTGCTGCTGTATTTTACTTGGAGATGACATGACAAGTAGCTTTGTCTGTCTTCACACACACACACACACACACATTCACACACACTCATCTTATACCACCAGCTTGACAGTTTGATGGACGCATAATTATTTCAGATAAGAGTTTCTACTTAAATCAGTGTTCGGTCTCCAATTATACATGTAAAGAATAAAACACAGCAGGGTGGTGTGATGAAGCGGACTAATGGAGGGGTCACAATACTACAACGAGGCGTCAGTGGCAGCGCACAATGCAACGCTCCGACCATAATCATCCTATGACTCAAGCTAAGTTCTGTATCACTCCTAAGTGATTGCTACGTTTTGTACAACAACAACAACAAAAAGCTTGGCAAAATGTAGACCAATAATAGATTTTTGCTCTTAGTATCTTTTAGACTGGATTCAGGGTGAGGAAAGTAAAAAGAAAAAAAAAAAAAGAAAAAAAAAAAAAGCTTGCTCAGTTTGGGTCCATGAGACTCACAGAGGATATCATCAACTCGTACAGGATCACACTGACCATGTCGGACAAGTCCAGCTGATTTCTGATGGCGATAATCAATCTCTCCTTGATGTCATTTCCCCTCGTGATTTCGGACGTCCCTACTCTATAAGAATCTCACAAATGCCTGAAACGTTTCTAGGATGCACTAAACTGATACTGATGAATATCACTTTACACTCAGAGAGTTGATTCAACTTCCTACGTCAGTAGCGTAACGCGAGCGGTGCAAACGTTCTGCTCCCGGATCATAACAAACAACAGACTTCTAACTTTCTACCTTTCTTTTACCACCTGAAGTTGATTACTTTTCAATAACAGCACATCCTGATGTACCTTATTTATTATTAAAGTACAACACATCAACCGTTTTCTCTTTTTTATTATGTTTTTCTCACTCAGCTATAATCAGCCATTACCTCACGAGCTTCTCTTTTTTTCGATCAATGAGACAAAAACGCTCAGCCTGTCATGTTACTGAGAAACCGCAAAATAGACATCGGAAAACATAGTTACAGTTTAATATCTGACTGTTAGAAAGTGCTGACCCTTCGCAGCCGCACCGCTTTGAGAATGCCCGATGTCGTCTGTACTCGGAAGCTAAGCAGGGGCGGGCCTCATTAGTTCTTGGATGGGAGACCACCAGGGAATGCGGTAAAAAGACCCAGCCACAAGGGGGTGCACACTCTAGTGTATTCCTGGATGCCGGTCCCAAGCCCGGATAAATGGGGAGGGTGGCGTCAGGAGGGGCATCCGCTGTTGCGACCCCTAACGGGAGCAGCCGAAAGAAGGAAAGAAAGCGCTGACACTGGAGGCTCCTTCCATACATGATACATAAACACAGCCGCACTACAGTTAGAGCTGCTGCTATAGAAAACTAATCAACACCTTCTGACCAATCGCAATCCGGAAATCATGAGTGACCTACTTTAGAACAATTGGCTGCCACAGTACTTAAAATCTAGACTAATGGATAAAGCCGTTTTCCTGTTTTCTTTTCACGCATGCAGTTGTGCCAAATAATCTGTACATTACTGCATTACTTTTTCCAGCCTTCTGTCCAAAATTCTCCTCTTGAGTTCGACAGCTCGTTCAACGTGTGCATCACGCCTCTGAAGTTGCCAGATTTTTCTTATGAATCCCTCTCAGAACATTAGGTTATCCATTACAGACAAGAAAGAAATTACTTGGCCATGGAAAAATATGGGCATTTTAAGTAGATCACACTTTTTTTTTTTAAACTTTGTCACAAGTTAACAGTCTGGAATCCAGCCATTATGGAAACAACTTGGAAACAACAGTTGTGTGTGTATAAAAAAAAATAGACTTACAGGAGACTAATCTGTGCACAGTTAACAGCAGATCTTTCTGTTGAAAATGCTATTTTAATGGCGTACAGATTAGCTTGAAGCGTTCGAGGTGAAAATGTTACAGCAGCTGCCGGGAGTTAAAGCAGATCCAGCAGTGTGGGCGATTCATATGATGATTTATTTCATGTCATCTTTTTATATTTCATTTTGACCTGAAGTGGTGTTCTATAGGGTTTGTGTGTGCAAGAGTTTTTGTGTGAAGTATTTCTGTAGCAGCGAGAGAGGTGCAGGACTGAAATCAGCTCAGAGCGGAAATCACGCTTCGGAATATCGCTGTGTGCGATGTTGTGTTTAAATCAACTCTGAATATGAGAGAGTGTAAAAGTACACAAAGAGCGGATTCTCATTTCTAATACACCTTTCGGTGCTTTAACTGAAGGCGAGTCGAGCGAAATTCATACTTCGGGTTTGTTTGCTGTTTGGTTTGGATTTGGGTTCAGACTGCAGATAATTAAATGAACCAAAATAACAAAAAAGAAAACTTTTGATGAAGGACAAAAGTACTTTCAGGAGAACTTTAGGAGGACAGGTTCATGAACAGTTTGGATCTAGGAACTTTCAAGGAGAACATTTTATGAACCACATGGATCTAGGAACTTTCAAGGAGAACATTTTATGAACCACATGGATCTAGGAACTTTCAAGGAGAACATTTTATGAA
>JAOVYU010000042.1:35339911-35351108 GCA_025674565.1 Synodontis membranacea
CATCATCATCATCATCATCATCATCATGATGCATGAAGCCGACGTGTCCCCCAAAAAACACAGACAGAAACCTGGAATGCAGAGAATGCAACAAAAAAAAAAAAAGAAAAGGAAAACCAAGAAGCTCTAAATTTGCACTGACCTGCTGTTGAGGCTGAAATCGGGCAGGAAGAGAAGGATGCAGACGGCTCCGAGGAATTTCATCTCTCGCTCTTTTGCTCTCCGTGTGCTCTGTGTGTTTCTTTCTGTTCTGTTCTGTTCTGCTCGCTCTCCTCGTCTCTTTCCCCTCCTCCCTCTCCTCCTCGGCTCTCTCGCTTTCTCTCACTTGCTTGCTCTCAGCGCAGGCGCCGTACAGCTTTAAGCAGTGTGTGTGTGTGTGTGTGAGAGAGAGAGAGAGAGAGAGAGAGAGAGAGAGAGAGAGAGAGATGTTTGGCTGGTTTAAATAAGAGTAAGTGAGATGGTGGATCTCAGAGACACACAGACTGAGATGGACAGAAAGGAGGAATGATGAATGATGTCATCACCAATGCAGCCGTTATGAGCTCTAATCATTTATGAAGCACCTCGTAGACTTGCTGTTATTTCTCACCTAATCCACAAGGGGGCGCTATGACACTCAAGTAGCATTTATTTATTTTAACAGCTAATTTGGAAGTCATAATCTTTCAGTTCTGACTATTACAACAAAGTTGACCAGAATGTAACAGTGTGTTTTATTCCTCTTATATCACAGTAACTTCCCAACTATTAAATAATGAAGTTTGTACAGTAGTTCCATTTGTCAACAAAAAAAATGTAGATCCTGTTGTCACTTACGCTATAGCAGCTATTCCCTCTCTTTTTTCGGTTACCGAGGAACAGCAAAGAAGTGCAAACTCTTCTGTCCTGAAGATGCCGCTTTCCAGCTTTTCCAGCTTTAGCTCTGACTGATACAAAGCACTGGAACTGGAGACTCCTTCTATATATGTTACATAAACACATAAACTTCACCATATCAATATTTTATTTCCTGTTTAATTGGAGTGTTCACCACAAGGCTTTGTAAATAACATAATTACATTCTTACATATAATTCCATTGTATTTTGGGGTCAAATACCAAAGTAGCGTGTCAAAAAATTCAGATATTAATTTGCAATAATAAATCGGTATAATTTAATGATATTCATTTCTACCTTATTGGATTTTCCGCCTTTTTTATTTTCCCAAAAAACAGGTTCTTTTCTTACAGATTTTGTTCGATCACCAAATCTGGATCACAACCTCAAGAGGCTAACCCTAACAGAACTTGTTTCTTGGATATTTGATATGCGAGGCAGTTCACAAATCAATTTGGCAGCAAAGCAAGTCATCAAACAGGAAGTGAGGCAATATCTCAGCCAGGGCTTGACAGATTGCCATCAGATTTAGTCTAGCTCCTTGAGAACAAGCACTGCTGGTCAGTGTGGCTTCTGGTCTTCTTCAGTCACTAAACGTTGCTTGTTTGCAGCTACATTCACTTTATTCATTGTTTCTGTTCTTTTTCCTTTGAAAAAATAAATGTTTAAAAAAGGATGCGAAGAAGCAATAACTATCCAAAGAACCTTGGAGAAACTCTTTTTTTTTCAGCTTACAGATATTTGTTAGGGAAATGTCATTGTATTTCATCAGCTTTTCTACCTGAACAGAACTCCAGGGCTTCTGGGTAAAAGTGTGTCCTTTGTTTCCTTTTTTGTTCTTGTATGGAAATGTGGTTTCTTTCCTGCTGTGACGTCAGAGCTGATGGTACGTTGTGGTCATTCCACAGAGACTGCAGAGAGATTTAGGATGTGTTAGAGAGCAGTGCTGTTCAGTTTGTGTTATTATACACATCTCGACACTGATATAATGGAATTGTAATTGTAACGTGTCTGAGAGCGCTTCGCTAGGAGAACACGGAGGACCCGGGGTCAGTTTGATTGTGCAGAATACATAATGAAAACAACCTAACAAATCCTATAACATACGCCATGGAAGGTAAATATCATTCATAAGACTAGTGAAGAACCATACCTTCTCTCTGCCTCTCTTTCTCTCACAGGTAGATTTGATTAAAGTCATGTTACTCAAATTAAAATTAGGACCATGTTGTTCAGTTATTGGATTTCCCTTCAGGTCAGGAATGAACTTGATTTCAAAAATTAAAGTGTATCGATTTCCAAAAGACAAAGCTGAGCTAGCAAAAGCGATCGGATTTCTGAAGTGAAGACAGATGGCTGGATACATGCTAAACTCCAGGATCTGTAGCTTAAATTTTATCTCATCTTTTATGAAATATTGCACAATTTAAAAATTCATCAATGAAGCGTATAGGCCAAACAAGCTAGCTAGCTAACAAATCAAATCACATTTATTGTCACATCATGTTAGTGGTACACTGGTACAGTACATGTTAGTGAAATTCTTGTGTGCAAGCTTCACAAGCAATAGTGGTGTACAGAACATAAGAAATAAATATGCACATGCATAAATATTAATACAAAATAAATGTATTCACATGTATGTATTAATATATGTGTGTGTGTGTGTGTGTGTGTGTGTGTACAGAATGTCCGCAGATGAATGTTGTGCAAAAATGGCAATTATGTGCAGTATGGAGAGCATAAAGTGTCAAAGTGTCGATAAAGTGTCAAATGAATTGTCTATGAAGTGTTAGTGGTCAGTGTTCAGCAGTCTGGTGGCCTGATGGAAAAAGCTGTCCCTCAGCCTGCTGGTTCGGGACCGGATACTGTAATACCTCCTGCCTGACGGAAGTAGTTTAAACAGTTTGTGACTGGGGTGACTGGAGTCTTTGATTATCCTCCCCACTTTTCTCAGGAACCACTTACTGTAGATGTCCTGGAGGGAGGGAAGCTCACCTACAATTATCCGTTAGGAACATCGCGCCACTCTCTGCAGAACTTTGCGGTTATAGGAGGTGCTGTTGCCGTACCAGGTAGTGATGCATTCAGTAAGGATGCATTCAATGGCACAGCAGTAGAAGGTCCTCCACTAAATGTACACCCAAGAAATGGAAGCTGCTCACTCTGTCCACAGCAGCACCATTGATGGTGATGGGGGTATATGTCCACTATCAGTTCTTTGGTCTTTGCTACATTGATGGTGGGATGGTTGCCCTGGCACCAATGTGTCGGGGCACTGACCTCCTCCCTATAAGCCGTCTCATCACCATTGGTGATAAGACCCACCACTGTTGTGTTGTCCGCAGACTTCACAATGATGTTGGAGCTGCTAGTGGCCGTGCAGTCGTAGGTGCAGTGTGAGTACAGAAGAGGGCTCAGTACACACCCCTGTGGAGCACCAGTGTTCATTATGACAGAGGATGAGGTGATGCTGCCCAGTCTGACCATCTGGCGTCTGTCAGACAGGAAGTTAAGGATCCAGCTGCTGAGAGAGCTGCTCAATCCTAAATCCTGCAGTTTCCTGTCCAGCTTCGAGGGAACGAAGGTATTGAATGCTAAGCTTTAATCTACAAACAGCATTCTCACATACATGTCTCTCTTCTCCAGGTGTGAGAGGGCAGTATGTAGTGTCAGGGCTATGGCGTCATCAGTGGACCTGTTGTGGTGGTAGGCAAATTATAGAGGGTCCAGTGAGTCAGGTAGCGCAGAGCAGATGAAGTCCCTCTCAAAGCATTTGCTCACGATGGGGGTCAGGGCTACCGGTCACCAGTCGTTCAGAGATGATACTGTGGAGGATTTGGGTACAGGGATGATGGTGGCCATTTTGAAGCAGGCTGGAAATACAGACAGGGAGGGGGAGAGGTTGAAGATGTTCATGAACACTCCAGCCAGCTGAGCCATGCATGATTTAAGGACACGGCTGGGGATTCCGTCAGGACCAGCGGCTTTGCATGCATTCACCTGCCTGAGGCACTTCTGCACATCCTCTTCAGACACAGTGTGCACAGTGTACTGGTGCTGCGTACACTGTCCAGTCTCGTGGTGTTCACTGTGTCAAATCTAGCGTAAATTACATTTAGATCCTCACACAGAGAGGCCGTGGTCTGCAGTGCACTGGTTTTCCCTCTGAAGTCTGCAATTGTGTTAAGTCCCTGCCACATTCCCCGAGGATTGTCAAATTGTTCTTCCACTCTGTCCCTGTACTCACATTTCGCTGACTTAATTGTCTTCCGGAGTTGGTAGTTGGCGTGTTTATAGTCCATTTTGTTTATGGAGGCAAAGGCAGAGTTCTACGCTGCCATGCAACAGCCATGCAAAACATTTCCCAGTCTGTGTGATCAAAACAGTCCCGTAACATGGATTCTGATTGGTCCCACCAACAGTGCACCACCCTAAGAGTTGGAGCTTCTTGTTTCAGCTTCTGCCTATAGGATGAGAATAGAGCGATGATCTGATTGGCCGAATGGGGTGCGAGGGAGGGCTTTGTATGCATTGCGGAAGAAAGTGTAACAATGGTCAAGCAGCCGCTCTCCCCATGTGCTGAACTGTATGTGCTGATGGAGTTTTGGTAAAACTTTTCTCAAGTTGGCGTTGTTAAAGTCCCCTGTCATAATAAATGCCACCTCTGTGAGTGTGGTTTCCTGACTGCTGATCACATTATGCAGTTCCTTGAATGCTCGGTCTGTGTCGGCTTGTGGGGGAATGTAAACATCCGTAATAATGACTGCTGAAAATTCCCTAGATAGCCAGAATGACCGACACATAATCATCAGATACTCCAGGTCCAGTGAGCAAAAGAACTTTATCGGGTGTACGTTCGGAGTACACACCAGGAGTTGTTGATCATAAAACACATGCTGCCACCTCTGCTTTTCCCAGTTAGCTCCTGCGACCTGCCCGCGTGGTGCACGGAGAGCCCTGGTAGATGAATAGCAGAGTCTGGTATCTTGTCCGACAGCCAGGTTTCAAGGCAGATCACGCAGCAGTCCTTCATCTCTCGCTGAAATGAGATCCATGCCTGAAGTTCGCACAGCTTGTTCTTCAGAGACTGCACATTAGCTCAGTAATAAGCTGGGGAGTGGTGGTCTGTTAGCGCTCCGTCTCAGTCGAACCAAATGCCGGATCTTTTGCCTCTGCGTCGGTGTTTGCAGGTTCCAGGGATCCGGGACAAAGGCGTCTCAGACGAGATGAATGGCAGGTTTCCAAACAGAGGATCTGTGTTCCAAAACTTGAATTCCAGGAAACGTTGAGAAAGTCCAGCTCTTATGTCCAGTAAGGTTTGATGATCATATACGAAAAGACATAACATTTTACGAATGAAGAAATAAAAGAACATTAGAATTAAACACAAAAGACCACTGTTGCTTGAGGGAGCTCGCGACGAGGCTGCCATACCGGGTGCCATCTTGGATAACTCACCCAGCTGTACGTGTACAGCCTTACTGCAATAGAAGAATAAATATCTCTCATCTCTCTGCTAAGATAATCTACAGTAAGCTCTCACTGTCTCTTTGTACCATAACTTTACTATGTTTACCTCTTTGAATTGGTTTATTCATTTGTTTCATATGACATCACTGTATGACCAAAAGCCTCTGAGTTACTGACTGATACCAACATGTCTTCAAAGCGCTGCAACAATAACTTTCGAAAAATTGTGTTCCTGATTGCTGAATTTTTTTTAGCCGCAATCAAGCAAGAGATCCGGAAAACAGCACAACAATTTGTTGCCTGTAATCAGATACGTTTACTAGTTAATTACACGAGGATGAGGAGGCTATAGCTACAGTGGGGTCCAGAAGTCTGAGATCATTATTGAAATGCTTCAATTTTTAATAATTTTCTAATTGAATACAACTTTTTCATAACAAATCATATTGTCAGCAATAACATGAGTGAAAAGTGGATCCTTGGAAATATTTTCATGGATTTCAAAATTGATATGTAACCCTTTAATGATGGCATTCACTCAAGCTGGCACAGACTTCACGAATATGTGCAAATCCTGATGATCCGTGTTAGATCAAATCCATCAGTGTCATCTGAACGCATGCTTCAATAGAAGACTCATCAATGGTCAATATCATAAATAATCATCCATGTTATAAGAGCAAAATATTTCCCATCTTTTTGCTAAGAAAGTAACTTAGGTTAAAAATTCTACAATTCTAAATGAAAAATATAAATAAATAAATCCCAGATTTTCAAAGTCGTCTCAGACTTTAGAACCCCACTGTATATATTCTAAGCTAAACAAATGATCTGAGCAATTGTCTGTGACAGATGTGTAGAGATTCTGTGCTGTTGTTTGTTGCTTTACCAGCGTGATTGTGCTCGTTTGTAGAGACTGCACTTCTTAGAATGAGCTCTTTGTATCTACATACAGTAGGGAGCGGATCCACTGATGATGGTGCTTCATAAGTTTGAGAGCCCAAATTTTGAAAAGTGAACGATCAGTTATTTAGCACTGAAAAAGCAAGAGAGTGTGAATGTAAGTACATGCTAAGATAGGGAGGGGTAAGGAAGGGGCATCCAGAGGTTTCAATTAACTGAATCCTACATAGAGGACTTTTAAGTGGCCTATAGGCCTATAGCTTTAGATCCCAACAACAAACTTGGCCTGTGTTATAACTGTAATATACCTTTTTTCAGCTTGCAAATGATACCAGTGCTGTTATTCCATACCTTTCCATCTTCAGTGCTCGTGGAATCGGACAGTTTAGCCTACTTTGGAGCTCCATTGACACCTCAGACGCTGCCACAGAACTCACGGCATTTCAGTCAATCAAATTTAAAGTCCCCAGGTCAGACTTTTATAGACTCCCAGATTTTGTTCTTTAAATCAATCAAATTTTAGTAGCGCCAGAGTTCAGGAGCCCTAGAGCCACCATAGTCGAGCTCAGGGTTTTCCTTATTCTAAACCAATGCTTGTGGAGCAGTAATCATTGGTAACTGCCACTACTGTGCTATTCTGATGTTGTTATAACTTATATAGTCACACAGAACCAAAAAATGTGTTTATTTATTCTTCATAGTGTGTTCACTGCTAGCTGTTTAATCTATACATACTGACGGATACTGATTATGTTTTTTGTAGGTTGTTGTTTCCTATTCTGGACACCATATTGGTAAGCCATGATGATATGAATCGTATTTAAACTCTCTCATTTCTCAATTATAAATATCTTCTTCCTTCAGATGCCACAGCTTCATTTCTTTAACCGATCCAGTGATGAAGTTCCTTTAGGGTTCTGTCCTCTTTAAAGCACTCTCGCTGGTCATAGGCCATAGACTGAAGATTAAATACATGGCATTGTTTGTATATTGTACGCTAGAGCTGGTCATTCAGATGTGTGTATGTTTTTCCTGGGACAAAGTACAGATCCAAATCATCAACATTTCAGCATTTTTTTAAATATCACTTCTCTGATGCTTTTCATCTTCATTTTCACCATCATTTTCTGCCATCATTTTCTTCATCTTGGATAGATGGAGAAACTGTGAAACAACAGAAAAAAAAATGAAAAATATAATTATACAATTGAGGAAACCATTTAACCTTCGCTGGTGTTAATTAGTCTGACATTTTATTTTCTGTGACCCATCAGAGGAACCGGTCTGCATCTTTATTCGCGCATAATTCTGTAATTAGGCACATGATAATAAATTGAATAAATATTTCTTATCTCAAATGTTCTTCTCTCTGGACTTTAACAATGGGTCGGTGCCACCTGTAGGCTGAGGAGGGGATTGCACATGGCCTTGCATCATTCCACAGCTTCAGGGTTTCTTCTTTTTCTTCTTTTTTCCAAATTGAACTTTGACACAGTTTGCTTGAAAAGCAACCAATGAAACAAAAATGTGTTCAGTAATGGAGGAGAAACTAATTCTTACCAATTCAAAACAAATTTAAGGGTTTAGACAGAAAAAAATATTAAATAGTACACCTAAAAATTGTAATTTAATAAATAGATCAAAGTTGAAAATGTTATTTTATTTGTATTTATTATTTCTGTGTTATTATTATTTTTTCTCCCTGTGGGTAAGAATGAAAGTCCTGTACTGAGAAGTGTAATTTCTTTTAAGTGCAATGGCATTATGTAACGTTTTGTTATTTTTGACAAGATAATATCTCATCATTTAAATTACAAGTTTGATTATTGCTGAACCATTACTTTGCTTTATAATTGACTCATTATCTTGACTTAGTAATTCAAAATAATAACCTAATTTTAAATTAACCAAAAGACTGACATAATATCCTGAAATAATGACTTCTAAGTCAAAATAAAGACATAGCATTAAAAAGATGTATTTCAGATGAATATGATGTATCAGATGTATAAAGATGCATTTTTCATGTATCTTGTTGTGACGGGATGAGTGTCTGCATCACGGCAGTCAAGCGCTGCCATTCAGAGACTGAGTACAAATGTGTGCTGCATCTGTATTTTGTCTAGTGTGTCTGTGTTTTTCCTTTGCCCTTATGTTTAAAACATTCGTAAAAATTATCCACACCATTTTTCATACATGTTCCATTATTACTCCCGTAGGTGAATAGAAGTGCACACATTAACAGGCAACACTACGTGGTGTAAATGCATGCTTCCCTTAGCCATCCTTACATCTCTTACAGATTAAAAACAATACATTATTCAAACACATTTCTTCTTCTGTTAAAATAACCACACAAGTCATGCTAAGTCATAATTATCAAATTTATTTAGTTTATAACATCACATTGGTAAATAGCATCACATGCAATCTTACCGGTGTTCATCTTGTCTTGTTTGTTTGTTTTAAAAAAGTGCGTGCCACGTTTGCTCAGCTTAAATGTCCTGTCAACTTCCGGGTTATAGGAAGTGAACCTGACTATTTTTAAAATTCATATTGAGGCTGAAATTTCATCATCGGCTCAGCCAAAATATAGCAGTAATGCTAAAAACTGTTTTTGTGCATTTTCTAGCTTGAAGTTATTTAATGGCTGGTAATAGCTTATTTAAAAAAAAGGTCTGCTTTGAACACCCCAGTCTTGTTTTGTGTAGTGGTTTGATCCAATTGAGGTGGCCTGTTCAAGCTCTATTTAAGCACAATGCCTCATTCTGTCTAGAGAGTTGATGTTGTATGGGCGTAAGCCTAAGAGCTCTGATGACATATTGTGACTAGTGAATTTAGTCTGTGTAATTTGCCTGTATTTTGGATATCAAGCCTTTTACTTTATTTTTCTGAAAGTGTTTTTTTTTTTTTTTTACATTGTTTTATTTTTCCTTTTTCTAACAAATTTTGTGGAAAACTTGTGCCTTTGAGCCCTATTTGGGTAAAATAAAAACCCATCAGCTTGTAAAGGTTTTGCTTCCTTCCCTGAGCGTTATTTTCCATGTTACTCAAAGACCCTCAGCAACGTCTACCCTTCACATTTGGTGGCAGCAAATAAGGAAAACCAGTGGCGCTGAGTAACACCCAGTGCATTATGGAAGCCCGAGGTGGTACAGCAAAAGAGCTGGACACAAGGCCGAAGTCGTCAACAGAGTTGAGGCCACCCACTCCAGTGGCTGAGGATCGAACCGACCGCTTGGAGAGGATCCTAAAGTCCGTTCTGGAGACCCAGCGGAGGCAGCAATGGCAGGACCAGAGGTAGAAGTCTATGGAGCACCAGTTTCTCCAACTCCAGAGGCTGGTGAGAGGAGAAGGTAGCACACAGTCACTAGCTGAATTGCAGCAGCTCAATCCACCGATCTCCCACCCTACATCAGCACAAGATGTGCTTCTCCCTATGCCACCACCGGATATACCAACATCCCAACAACCTACAGGTCAAGACCCGCAGATAGGGTTGCAAAGTTCCCTGAACTCCTCCACTTTTGGTCTGGCCTTAACTCCCCACCTCCAACATGGGTGGAAAGCCTCAAAGTGACTCCCTTTGAGGAGGATGAAGACATTGAACATTATTTGACTACTTTTGAAAGACTCGCAGCAGCCAGTCAGTGGCCTTCTGAAACCTGGGTACTACACCTTGTGACCCTTTTGAAAGGTAAAGCCAGAGCTGCTTATGTAGCTATGAGTGTTGAAGACAGTAAAGACTACAGCAAGGTGAAGCAAGCTATATTAAACAACGTCAAGATCAACGCAGAGACCTATCGTCAACGCTTCCATTCCAAGACCATTCTGGAGGGTGAAACAGCGAAGGAGCTTCAAGCCAGACTTAAAGACTTGTTCGAGAAGTGGCTGATCCCGAAGATGAACACCAAGGACTATATATGTGAGCAGATCATACTGGAGCAATTCCTGGACATGTTGAATCCTGAGCTACAGGTGTGGGTGAGAGAACGCACCCCACAGTCATCCGTAGAACCAGCAGAACTAGTGGAAACATTTGTGTCTGCCAGGAGGTCCAGAAAGGGCTACCAGCTGGGACCCCAAGAATCTTGGAGGAGACCCCATTATCCAGCTCACCGGGAGCTCGAGAAGTCCTCCCTGGGTAAGTCTGTGGGTGGTAGCGGTCATGTGTTTAGGCCCTCCAACAGCTCTAACACCACTAACAGCACCAACAGTCCTAGTGTTAGGCACACTCCAACTACTACACCCAGGGTACTTATTTGTCATAGCTGTGGTCAACATGGACATATCAAACCCAATTGCCCTATTAAGAAGGTAGCTGAAACCAGACTGTGTTATCTCCCTGGCCTGAATAATTCTTCATCTTTCACTTTATCTGATCTAACAGTCCCTGTTAAGGTAAAAGGAAAGACATTGCAGGCATTAGTAGACTCTGGTAGTAGTCAATCTTTTATGCTTAAATCCTGCTTAAAGATGGATAATCTCCAACCAGTGGATGAAGTGATAGTGCGTTGCATTCATGGTGATGAGTCTAAGCATGAAACGGTTGAGTTAACCATTGAGATTAATGAACAGAAGTATTTTTTATCAGTAGGGCTGCTGGAAAAATGCCCATACCCTGTGATTTTAGGCCAGGATGTGCAAATACTGACCGAGTTGCTTCAGGGGAATGTTAATGTAGCTACGGGTTATGTTTTGACAAGGGCCCAAGCGAAAGTGAAATCAGACCAGGAAATGTGGTCAGAGTTGCCGTTTGTCAATTGGCCTGGTGGCAAGGCAAAGAAGAGGAAGGCAGAGGGATGCAGAGCAAATATTTGTCCACCCCACCGCTAGAGAACGATGATGTCATAGTGGCAGTTTTTGTGAAGTTGCAACAAGAAGATCCTACTCTTACCTCATGCTTTGCTGCTGCCAAGACACCAGATGAGGCTAGGGAAATCG
>JAOVYU010000042.1:35351208-35365304 GCA_025674565.1 Synodontis membranacea
GAAGAGGTAGATATTCCCGCCCCGCCCCCCCCCCCGCCTTAAAATAAACCTAGGGTTAGGCTTTGGAACGGTTGGAAAAAACCAAGGTCGCCCTCATCCTTATCAATATCTCATTTGATTGTTTTCCTTCAATATTCTATTTCTAATCCTAACCTTAATCCCTAACCCTAACTCTGATCCTAACCCTAACCTCGACCTTTAATCCTAACTCTAATCCTAACCTTATCTCAACTCCCTTAACCTACTTCCGACTACATTAACCTAAATTTCCTTTTCCCTATAACTCATACACCATTATGGAACAAAAAAGAGAATGCAATTCATTTTCCACCTTTTTTGCTTCTCTTTCTTACTCAATTTAGAAAAAAACTATTTTTTTATTGAGTTTCCGTTCTCTTTTTATTCCCTCTTTCTCTTCCTTTCATATACATTTTCATACATGTTTCTCAGTAACATATTCAATGATCCTGATTCTACCTGGTGTTTTTCCTTCATGATATGAGATACCCTACGGGGTTAACCCCTACCTGTAATTCTATCCCTTAACCCCAACTCCAACCCTAACCCTAACCCAAGGTCTAAAAAGGCTGGTGTAGTGTGCATGCTGGTGGCTCTGTGTAGTAGGCATGTCGTGTACATTCTGTGTGTCCGCAGTTAGATGTTCTTGACTGAAGTTTCAGCAGTATAAACCATTGCAACGAGGTTCTTGGATGTACATAAACAAATAATAAACATGCAGTAGACAAAGAAGACAACGAGAAAACAAAGCAAGAAATAAGACCAGTGATTTTTGAGACTTTCATAAAGAAGTTCCATTTGGAATGTTTTGGAATATTTCTGAAACAAAATCCTGTTCTCATTTGTGCTTATAAAAAGTTTTCCCTCACCTGCCTCTCTTTTTTTTCTCTCTCTCTTACAAAGAAACTGCAAAGTGTAATCCCTTCTGTCCTGAAGACAGCTTTACCTCTGAATGTTGTAAAGCACTCATACTGAAGACTCCTTACATAAATGTTAAATAAACATATTTCTCCTTACAGAAACTCGACATTTTTTTTCTGTGAATGAACAATAGAAAGGATCATACTACAACAAGTGCATTAGTATAAACCTGTGATTTCTAGTGTTATAGAACAACACTTTCTGATAATCATGCCCACTGGTGTGATAATAAAGTATGAACTTTTTACAAAAGGGTGAGAAAAGGCTTGAATAATATTCCATCTGTGCATTTCTGCTTGTCTTCAGCTCTTCGTGATGTCCTGAACACCAACAAGAGAAAATAATAAAGTCGGGAGGGTGAGAGTGACAGAGCTCTTATGCTGCAAGTTTGGGCGCTAAAGCACTTACGTCTCACATTCTTCTGACCGCTGTGTCGTCTGGGTCAGTCTCACGATGAATGAACGTCAAAATCTGCTGTGCAGTCACTCAAAACAATAAAAGGTGACGTTCTGAAACTGGACACGTCCCGAGGGGACGAGAGAACGCTGTGTAAGAAAAGGACATCAGAGACAAAGAGGAAAAAGCTTGAGCTAGCAAAAAGTCTTCGAGCTCTCCAGGACAAAACAACAGGATGAAAAAACGCTGCATGAACTGAAGCGTGAGCATTTAAAGAGACGACTTTAAATACAAACCCAACATTCATTCCATTACAGTAAACTCACCTCCCATTACAAACATGAGCAACACTGCACGTGATCAGATCAAAAACATGCCCTGACATACTGAAATAAAGCAGTGAGAACTTGTGAAAAATATTTTAGCACATAAGAGTTTTCACATAGCGTTAAAATAAACGAATCATGAGAAATATCATGTGTGTGAAAAATAAATCATATACTGCATGTGAAAAAAAAAAAGGAAAAGCATCAGGAATCATTTAAGAAACGTTCATGAACATGCATTATATTCAAAATAAAGGAATAATGTGAGAAATTAACAGGTGGAAAAATAAAACCAGATGCAAAGCTTGTAAAATAAGGAACAGGAATCATTACGAAGATCATATATGAATATTAATGAATCAAATTGAAAACAAAAAAGGAACAGGAATGTTTTAAGAAACACATACGAATCATGTGAAAATGAAAACAGACTGTAAATTTGCCATGATAAAATGACTCAGACTGAAGAAAATTTTATTCTCGGTAAACACTTGGTTCCTCTCGGAAAAGAGTACTGTAAAAGCTTTTTTTTTAATTTGTAGCAGAGCTTTCTGTAATTTTGCTCTCAGTCTAACATGTTACCCTGCACATTAAAAACAGAGCAAAAGCAACTATTTGTAAGGAAAACATACGGTATTTATCTCCAGAAAAACAACAGCATTATTCCTGTTCATTTGAGGGGAAAAAGTACAATACGTGTGAGAAATGCTTCGAGCATGGCGTTAAGTGTCCGATAACCATGCCTAAAAATTCATGTGTGGAGTACTGATGTTTGTGAAGCTCTAAACAGCTTTAAAATAAATCACCACAGTGCAGACAGGTGCACTAAATCCACCCCTGACTTTTCCGCGTGCTTGTGAAAAACCCATCCAGCCACCAGCAGGGAGCTCCGTGTACAGTCGTGCACGTGATAAAAAAAAAGTGCACACTTCTTGTTTTCTGCTGTTAAAATGAATGGATGCTGTCATCCAACTCCCACTGAGGCTCAGGAGCCAAGGATAACTAATCGCAGGGAGAGGAAGCTGGTGCTGGAGAAAAAGAGAGGGAAAAAAAAAAAAAAAAGGACAGCGCTATTGGTTCAACCTGCAGCCTGGAGCTTATTGCAGATTCAAGCAATCTATATTAGAGAGAGAGGTCATGAACCTGCATCTCCAGAATGCAGAGCGGACATTATTGTAAAACACTTCTTTTCTACATCGCGTATAAAAAGAAGATTTCTGGTTTATAGCTGCTGCAGGGTTTTGTAGCAGTTGCAGGAACGCTTAAAGTTAACGCCGATGCGTAAATGATCGATAAATAGCAGCAACCTCGCCCACAGCTGCAATGGTGGGAATAATTTAAATCACATTCCTTCTGCATGGATCACTGGCTTTTGCTTCATCATGAACGATTAATCTCACCACTGGACAATGATGGATGTGATTTTTCCATATCGGCAGCCAGCGATAAAAATGTGGGTCTAAATCTGAAATGTGAAGCACGGTTATGACGCATGGGGGAAACGCATACAATACACTACTCATATATAATCACGTGAAAAACATGATTTGATTTTTCAATAAGGGCTTGTAGGAGTCAAATTACCATCAGTTAAAGTGAAAATACATAAATGCATTGATGGCTGCTGGTTATATTAGGTGGGAGAATATAAATTCTAATATCTATCAATAGCTTGACAGTGATGGCAGAGGATTAGATGACAATGTTTAGATGAGTGGAGATATTATTCTTATAAAAACATGGTGAAATATGGCCAAGCATAAAATAATTTTTCAACAGGGGTCAGTTACATGAGCTATTTCTCAAAACATCTTGTCACGCAGCATGCTAGGACAACGCTCGTGCAGTGCAGTGAGGGACGTCTTTAATGTAAATTATATGCAGCCTTTGATCCTAGGAATCATCTTCACTGTTATTTTTGCAGAATTCTGGTGACAGGAACTGTTTTTTTTTTATCTACAGTATCAGTTGGAAGGACATCAACACCTCACAGCCTTGATACTGGAGTCCCCCAGGGATCAGTTCTAGGTCCACTCATATTCACGCCTATTCGGACACCTATTTCATTACTTATTGTTGCTAAATCACTGAACCATTTCTGTTACCTCTACATCGCTTTTTATTTTAAAGAAGATAATGGGTTGTGGACTACCGGATGCTATTTTTATAGTTAACTAAAAAGACCTATTGTAATTACCTTTTTAGAAAGTAGTGCTAAATAAATTCTTTGTCTTTTTAAAACAGGTCAATCTGCCATAGATATGCTCCAGATTTAGTGCCCCAATTTCTGTTTTAATAGCCTGGCCTCTTCTAGGAAGGCTTTCCACCAGATTTCGGAGCACGGCTGTGGGGATTTGTGTTCGTTCAGCTACAGGAGCGTTAGTGAAACCAGGCACTGATGTTGGGATGTCGAGGAGGCTCCAGTTCCAGTTCATCCTGAAGGTGTTCAGTGGGGTTGAGGTCAGGGCTCTGTGCAGGACACTTGAGGTCTTTAACTCCAATCTTCACACACCATGTCTTCATGGAGCTGCTTTGTGCACAGTCACCTCATCATGATGGTACAGGTTTGGGTCTCTTATCTCCAGTGAAGGGAAATTGGAACTCTACAGTATACAAAGACATTCTGTACAATTGTGTGCTTCCAACCTTTTTGCAAGGACCTCATATGGGTGTGATGGTCAGGTGTCAACTGAGCAAACTGGAAATTTTTTTCACAGTTGTCCAAGACCAAGACACACTATTTGAAAATAAGTAAGTAAAGAAAAGAAAATGGCTCCATTATCTTGACAAAATGTCATTAAATTTTATTATTTTTAAAAATTATTTGCTCAGAACAGGCAATTTGGTTTTAGTGCCCTTACAGAAGGCCACTCATATTAGAAATCCTAATCCGAGGTTTCTCTGTTTTCGAGTCCCGAAATAAGGTCACTTCAATCCTATTTACTTGGTTTTAGTTTCCTTGAACAAAATGAAGTACTAAACATTTAATAAGGTCTAAATAAATCTCCCCAAAGAAGGTCTATCAGTCACAGTATCCTAAAACAAGCCTTTCTGTCCACAACTAAGGTCATCCAGACTACATATCCTCAAAGCAAGCTCACTACACCTTAGTCTCCTCAAAAGATGTCACTTCAGTTAAGTCTTTTAAAAAACAAGGTCAATCAAGCTTAGTGTCTTCAAGCAAGGTCACTCCAGCTTAGTCTTCTCAAAAGAGGGCACTCCACCTTTGTGTCTTTGAACAAGGCAATTCCATGTTAGTCTTGTCTAACAAAGTCACTCCACCTCACATACTCTATCTTAGTCTCATCCAACATTTCCAGTCCACTTTATTCTCCTCAAAAAATATCACTCGCACTAAGTGCGTTCAACTAAGACCACTAGATCTTAGTCTCTACAAACAAGATTATTCTAACTTTTGTCATGTGAGCCAATGTGGTTTTAGTCTCCTCAATTAATCTCACTTCAGTTTAGTTGTTTAGTCCTGTCTATAATCAATCAAATAATCAATCTCAAATAGTCAATCAATCTTAGCATCCTCAAAAAGGTCACTCCACCTTAGTCTTCTCCAACAAGGTCACTCTACCTTATCTTCCTCAAACAAGATCACTCAAAGTGTCCATAACCAAGGTCACTAGACCTTAGTCTTCTCAAGCAAGGTCACTCCACCTTTGTGTCATCAAATAAAGTCACAACATCTTAGTGTGCTCTGTCAAGGTCACTCCACCTTAGTGTTCCTAAATAAGCTCATTCCACCTTAGTCTCCTCAAACAAGGTCACACCAGTCTTGTGTCCTCAAGCAATGCCACTCCATCTTATTCTTCTTTAACAATATTATCCTTACAAAGTGTCCTCAAACAAGGTGAGTCCACCTGATTCTTCTAAAATGAGGTCAGACAAGGTAGCTCCTACTTGTGTTCCTCAACCCATATCACTAGAGAACACTAGGTGATCTCAAACAAAGTTACTAGACCATAGTCTCTTCAAACAAGATTACTCCATCTAACTAACTGTCCTCAAGCAAGATAAGTTGGCTCTAGTCTTCTAAAAAAAATCACTTTCATTGTCTTCATCTTCTCAAACAAGGCGTATGGTCATACAGTAGTACCATAGACCACAACGACGTATTCTGTTCAAATACGGTCTTGCTGTGTTATTTTTCTCAGCCATGGTCAATCAGCCTCAGTATCCTCCAAAAGGTAATTTGAATCTTGTGCCTTCAAACAAGATCACCTCAAACCATGTCACTTAGTCTTAATGTCCTCAAACAAGGTCATCTACAAGGTCATCCTCTAAGCCAAGAACACGGGCAAGAGTCATCAAAATTGTTTACCTTCATCATGAGGAACACTTCTCCATTTCTAAGGAACCTTTTACTGTCCTCAAAAATGCCAGTCAGCCATAGTGTCCTCTAACAAGGTCAATTTGTTCTCAATTTCCTCAAACAAATCACTTGAGCTTTAATGTTCTCAAACATGGTCACTTGGCACTCCAGAGCCTGGGCAAAGTCATCACTATTACTTGCCTTCATCTGCAGAAACACTTCTGGGTTCTTGAGGAGCCACAAAAAATTATATTCAGCTGTAGTTTCCTGAAACAAGGTCACTTTGCATTAGTAACCTCAAACACATTGTCTTACTGACCTTTAAAGGGGGCAAGTTGATTTATTGTCCTCAAGCAAGGTCATTCAATAGCCCAGAACCTGGTGAACCCTCTGGGACACTGCTGCTTTCCCAACGAGCCTTTCACTTTCCTCCAGTGTCCTCAAGCAAGGTCATTTGGTGCAAAACTCTGTGGCTCAGAACCTGTTCAACAGCCATCACTATAATTTTTTACTGTGCTGTAAGGAACACTGCTGTGTTTGCACCTATATGGCCAAAGGAACCTCTTACATCTCCTGTCATTGGATGCACATTAGGCTTTCATTGGCGTGTATCCATATCGAGTAAATGGCATCATCAGGAGGATGAATTGCTGAAGCTTTGTGGTGCTAAAGCACTGGCATTGTTGTATATTTCCTGATGTGCAGTCGACCACTGCTGACTGATATGGGGCTACGCAATGGGTTCCATTTCGACGCATACATCAACACAAGTGCCCAGTTCCAGCCAAGCACCAGCGTAAATGAAAACTATCCATTCCACAAAAACAGCTTAGGATGCAGTCGAAAGCAGACATCACCTGTGCCAAAAGTCTTTTTTCATCAAACACAAATGCAATGCTGTCCTTCACTCAGGTATGACAGAATCCCTCGGGAAAACAAAGGGAAAATCGCCGCTAATTGTAAGTTGAAAAAATAAATAAATTAACAAAGTGGTAATTTTCTGATGTGGAAAAAGGCACCACGATGCGTCAGGTTCCCCTGCAGAGGTGACACTTTTTACAAAAAAAACTTTTATCAGCTTGATAAAACGACTGAACATTTTTATTTCCAAGCAGCACAATCCACAGTGAAAGAGCTTCTGTAATAGGATACATATTAGTTATTAACATGTTCTACATGGCAGGTTACTGTAGTCTTGCACAAATTAAATTTGTTCGAGCAGAAATATATATATTTTTTTACCTTCAGTGAAATTCAGTATTAATCAAATGGAAGGATATTTTTAATGATGCTATTAATGCTGAGTGATAATGTCAATATAGAGTAGTTTAATATCTGTTATAATGTGTTCATGTAATAGTTTGTGTGTTTATGAACTACAGTGTAAAATAAAAATTGAAAAACAAGGCCGAGTTGATGGAGATAATGATTAAAATAGGTTATTTGAATTAAGGTCTTAATTTTTTTTTTTTTTTCATCTCTTATGACAGATAAGCATGAATATAATCCTGACACTGAGACGGTGTTGGGGTATACAAATGCAGGGATGGAGCATGGCAGTGATGGTGTTGGGGCATTTAGGGATGGTGTTGGGGCATTTAGGGATGGTGTTGGGGCATGCAGAGATGATGCATGTCTCACACATTTCATTAAGGTCTCAGGGAACTGTGCCAACTTGTGGAAAAGGGGTCTAATATATCACCTTTAATACTTCGTTTGTAAATCACATGATGGCAGAAGAGAGAATTTAACATGTTGAGCTGCTAGTAAAGCCTGGAACTGAAATAAAAAAGCAGGTTCAGTTAAAATAACCATATGGTGTTCATTAATACGACTGATTACTGCCATTTGCTAACTGAAGAGGCAGCATTTAATCACGACTTATCGCGATTTCCCGTGTTTGTTTCAGAAAATGAACCAAGCTTGATGCTGAAATACATGCTCACTATTGACTTACTTAAAAATAGAGGGTAGTTTCTACCCAAACAGAGGGTGAGGTTTTTAATGTTACCTGGTTGCTTAAAGTAAAAAAAAAAAAAAAAATCTCAGCAGGAGTTTTCTTCCCCATGAGAGCAGCGTGGTCTCTAATGCAGGCACTCGTACATCAGCAGGCACCTTCTGTCCCAGATGTCCACGACCTTAACTCTACACAATGAAGACTAATGAATCATTAAGTAAACCCGTCACCTCGCGGGGTAAGCATTTACTCCTTCTCCTTCCCTGTCCTACCGCTGCAGAGTTGTGTCATTGGCTGTTCGTGCAGAGAGAGCAGAAGGAACAGAATGTTAAATATTCAGAGAGGACAGCTGGAGGAGGAACAAGAGACAGTCCCTGAGAGACAGACACAGAGAGAGAGAGAGAGAGAGAGAGAGAGAGAGAGAGAGAGAGAGGTAAATGACAAAAGTCCCCCAGACGGCGTGGGCTGACGACGCACAGCACAAAGTCGAGTGTCTGTGGAATGTTAAGAAGCAAAGAAAAAGCACAAATGTGTCAGTGAGGCTACAGAGGGAAAAAAATCTTCATTCAAATCATTTATCTACTGATCATTTTTAGCCCGTCTTGGCAACAGAATCAGTTTTTACAAGGTTCTTTTTTGCTAGCAAGGTATTTTAATTTAGTAACAGGGTTGATATTTTGATCGCAGAATTTTCAAATACACAAAACGTGGTTACAGTACCTAACAATCGTGCTAGGACATTAAAGACATTGATCATTGATTTACATAATTATAAAAACATTATTTTACAACTACAAACGGCACACAAAATTCCGGAAGAAACTTTGAGATGGGCGTTGCTCGTGCAGCGCACGGGGTACAAGCGGCCGGGACTCGGTCACAGACTGTCATGGCAAGTCTCACTTCGTTCAGGACGTCAGCTTATTAGCATGCTAACATGGTTACGCTAACACCACCAGAGGTCACGTGGCGAGGTCACAGAGCATCATGTTGATGTCACAAGTTGAGTCAAGAGGCTCAACGGTCTGCTCGAGTGTGCCAGGTCACGTGGCGATGTCACAAGAAAATGGCCCCATGTTAATTCAATAGGAAACGGAAAAAGGGACGAAACGGACGAGTGGAGCGAGGGATCCCTTATAAAAGTAATAGCACACCATTCCCGGTTATGCCGGACGTTTTTCTAATTGTAACGCCATAGGTCCGTCCGCTGCACAGTTCGGGTCGCAATAATGTACAAAATTTGGGATATAAATAAATAATAAATGCAGTGTAAGAATGGAGAGAAAAACAGTTTTCCTGTCATTTTTGGTCACCGTAGGCCGCATCGACACATTCCGTATGTCCAATCGTGTGTCTCAACGGTCTGCTTGCGTGTGCCTTCGGCCTCGAAACCACACCCCAAAAAGTAGATTTTGGACAATAGTAATATGTGCGTTGCCATCGCCATAGCAACGCCCATAATTAATCATTTCTTTTCAGTGTTTAATTTGGGTAACAATCTTGCACCTGTAAAAAATTCTCAATTTCAAAATCTCATCAGTCAATATCAAAATATCAGAAAAAAAAGAACCAAGAGAACATACTTTTCTTCTTCCCATGGTCTTCAGGAAATCCAGATGCAATTTCCTGTTATGGGATTTTCCAAATATTTTATAGAAATGTACGTGATGAGGTAACTGAAACTAAAATTGAAAGCTTGAGATGAAGCAGAAATGCATACTGTACCTTTTGTTAAAACTGCTTTTTTTCTCATTATTTTATCGAAGTCGAATTTAAAGTAAAATTTTTAATGTTAAGTTGAACAGGTTTAATGTGTATTTAAAACAATAAATTGTCTTCTCATCTCCTTTCAGCAGGCTTTGGCAGCGAAGTGAAGCAAAGTTTCACTCTTCATTGTCCAGTAAGGGTGTACAAACTTTTGCACTCGAGTGTGTGCAGCTGTCATATTGTAAAATCTTCAACTAGGTCCAAACAGCAGCATGGCTTCAGGTAAAAATACATATAAAACTTTTTTTGTTTTGTTTTCAAGCCTTTTCGTTTGTTCGGGATGTTTCCGAGCTCCTAATTGGTCCACGCTGACTCACCTGTCATTGTCCCTAGCTGTTAATTATCACACACTCCTGTGTCTCGTTAGCTCACTCCGTATAGCCCTTTTCTTGTTACTTGCTTCTTACCTTCAGCATTTCAAAAATCCTAACCAGTGTTAAAAATGCGAGACTTTCACACATTCACAGATTTCACAGATTTTTCTGTCCTTGGCTGTCCTTCAGTTATCAAAAGCCTCTTTTTCACTCATAAAACCCAGAACATTATGTTCATACCTTCATAACTGTGTCTTTTAAGCTTTGTACTTATGAAACTCTATTTTCCTACAATGTAGACGTTCACATTTACTGCAAAATAAATAAATAAATAAATAAAAATTAGACAGGATGTGAAATCTACCAAAATATGGTGGCGTTTATATTTCAAACACAAGCTCATATAAACATTATCATTTCCATAGTATCAGCTCATTCACAGGGACGTGTACAGCGGACGCGATTATTGGCATTTTAAAGTTTTCTTAAAGTACAGAGAGGTTTATTTATCATATACAGAAGGAGTCTCCAGTGTCAGAGGTGAGGCTGTAACTTAAGGTTTTTTTTTCTTTGTCTTATTATTATTATTATCATTTTTGTTTGTTTGTTTGTTTGACTGTCTGACTGGTCTTTCCTATTTTTAGTCGTCCTTTTGAATATTTCAGTCCCTTGTGAAAGTCATTTTTGTATTTGTAAGTGTATATTTATCACCAGTTTTATGTCATTTGTTCAGTGCTTTGGTCAGTGAAAACTGTTTAAATCTGCTTTATTAATAAACTTTACTTACTTACATACTGTTAACTTCAGGAGAGAGAAAAAGAGAGTCAGATGAGGGAAGGACTGTTTATAGCTGCTATAATATAAGTGAGACCTTGTCTTGTGAACGTTACACGACGTTAAACGAAACGATAAACCAGGGCTTCATAAACTAGCGGTTTACTAGCGGCGAGAGAGAGAGAGAGAGAGAGAGAGAGAGAGAGAGAGAGAGCGGTGAAGACGACGACGGTGGGACGTTTTCAGAGCGACGGATCTCATCAGTGTGTGTGTAACGCTGCTGTGGATGAAATGCTGCTGTAAGTCAAGTTAAATTTCACTTTTTAGTCTTCTGGATGTTTGTATGCAGTGTATAAGATAAGCAGGCGAGACTCCAGACTCCTCCGCATGGTGTGAGTCTGTATCACACCAACACGCCGTGGATTATTATCCTTTACCAGCACAATACTTCTCTCTGAACCAGAAAATCAGTGTGAGCAAAATCACTCGAGCTTTTCGTCACTTATATTACTAACATGTTGAAATATTGCAGTAGTTCTGAATTATGAACTTTGGTTTTGGTGTCCAAATTTCATGACGTGTGTTTGCAGTCGTTTCCCCCAGCAGCCCCTCCGGTAGCCTGTTAAAAAGTATGATTTATTTCATTTTTTTAATTATTAAAATTGTACTTTTTGTAACTTTCTGAGATATAAAAGGGGTAAAAGCCTTGGGGACGTGCTGTTAGAGGAAAATAATCAACTTTGCTGTTGGAACAGTGAGTCTGCTTCCTGAGTATACTGAAATAAAGTTCTATACTCTGTGGTTTGTGTATTTGTGTATTTTTTTAGCTTGTATTTTCTGCCTGTTTTTCCCCCCAGGAGTTTTCTGTCTCCTCTGAGCTTCACTGCCTCTAACACGACACCTCATGGAAATTCCTAAATAAAGAAATCCCGCGTGTATCCCACCGTCTCGGGTTCCCCGCTGTTATATTATGCATGTTGTGTTTTATTTACGGGTAATGATACTCGCAGGCGGTGTCAGATGGGAAAAGATCAGTGGTTTGGTTGGTGTTTCCTGGATGATTGGGTTCATGGGTGACCCAGAGATGAACTCTGTGACTTGACAAATGATGATTTCTGTACATTTATTCTGGTTACTTCTGGAAGCTTAAATGTAATGAATATGAAATGGTCCTGGTCATGTTGGGATTTGTGGATGATAAGGTTCCATTCTGGCACTTTGTCTGGATTGATGGAAAATTGCTTGACCTCGTCTCCTGAGATAAAACTGCCCCCCAAATTGGCATCGAGGTAAAATGAACGCCAGGGTGATATTGTTGGGAGCAGATTAGCATTTTATTTATTTAGTTTAGCAGTTCATAATTAACATGTCAACAATTTTATGTGAAATCACATCTGCATTCTGATTCATTCATTCTTTCAGATTATTCTCCTTACAGAAATTTTCACTCGGGTTTATTCTTCATTGTCGAAAAGTTCCTGATTAATTCTCTATTAGAAGTCATTTTTTACGCAATGACTGAAAGCTGTCCAGGCTCCGGAGCTGCAGCATCATCATGCTTCAGAATTTGGTGTTTGGTAAGGACAACCGTCACGAAACAGTCCACTGAAATCTCAGTGTCACTTTCGATTCTGACCTCGAATCTGACACGCAGTTATACGCGGTGGTGCGAGAAAGCTTTTTTTTTTCAACTATTAATTTTTTATTATTTGCTCTTAGGTGTGCTTTTAAATATTCAGTGGACGCACATGAAGCCACAGCTCTGAGATTTCTGAACAGTTTATCCAGTTTTATATATATATATATATATATACGTATATAAAGATGAAAATTTAAAATTTGTATTTATTCTCCAGGCACTTCAGGCACTTCAGTCTTTTCAAGGTCTGTACTATCTTGTGTTTCCACTTTTAAACCTGGCCTGAAAACTCACCTTTTTAAAAAAGGCTTTCCCTTAATGTTTTTTTTATTTCCTGCAGATTTTACTTCAGCTGTTGATACTTTTAAATGTTTTTTTTTTCTTTTTCTCTTTTTTCTTTGTTGTTTGTATGTGTCTTACTCTGTAGCACTTTGAGATTTGTTTGAATGAAAAGTGCATTAGAAATAAAACTTATTATTATTATTTTTATTATTATTATTATTATTATTGTTATTATTATTTATCTGTGGTTTGGAATTTCCATGCATTTTTTATTCTTTTACTTTATTCTATATTCCATATTTATTTGTTAATGGCTTCTTTGAATATGACTCTTCTCTTCTGTAGTACACATTTCTTTATTTATTAAGAATAAGATTGTTTTTAGACCCATTCACTGATTGATAATTATTTTTTGGTTAGTTATGGTTTGGTTTTATACAGCAAATAATTTAGCAAACCAGGAAAAACAATTTAAAAAAAAAAGCATTGTTAAGCATTGTTGTGAAACTCTAAACAAATACAAATTATGAAAATATCTAAAGGAAAAGCTGTTTAGTATTTCTCCTTATGAGATTTTGGAGATTACAGCATGTAGTACGCGTATTCAGTATTTAATTTGTCTTTTTGTCTTGTTCGTTGGTCCAACTCTCCAGAACGCATGGCATTTCTTCCAGGCTCAGTTTAGCTCAAAAACCCACATGTTTGTTTCACTTCCTGCATTCGGGTCGATTTCTCTAAAGGCCACTTCTCTCACGCTCTCCCTCGCTCAGTCTCCGAGGACTTCACCTGCCCATACAAACACACCAAGGACATTCACACACACACACACACACACACACACACACGCACACACACACAGACCAAAGGCTGTGTACGTATCTCTGAAAGTGCACAATGAAGACATCCATATCCACAGATTCACAAACAAATAATGAGATCACAGGACACTGTGTTCTTTTTCAGAGAGCTGCTAGTACACACAGAAGAAGACTTTTCACCCACCCACCCACACACACACACACACACACACACACAAACACACACACAAAGAGAATAATTATCACTTATCATGCATATCTACTGAAAAAGCTGCTTATGAAACTTAACCCAGCTTTTTCCAACACAAAACTTTTGTTGTACCTCAGGATTGGAATCAGAGGAATCATTCCATGTCTTGTTTTGTTTGTTGTTGTTTTGCTGCATCATAACCAGCGTCCATAAAGCTGAGAAAATATCAGTGTCACTTGTCATAGAAAATGAAATCTCATGTTTGTGGGCTTTAACACGATGTTAAATTCATTTATCAGGTTCAGTATAATTACTGACTCTAGCCCGTCTGAGCAGATATGATTTCAGCTACTATTATTATTATTATTATTAT
>JAOVYU010000042.1:35440385-35457337 GCA_025674565.1 Synodontis membranacea
GGAATTACAGCTCGTAATAACAGCTCGTAATTACAGCTCGGAATTACAGCTCGTAATAACAGCTCAGAATTACAGCTTGGAATAACAGCTCGGAATTACAGCTCGGAATAACAGCCCGGAATAACATCTCGGAATTACAGCTCAGAATAACAGCCCGGAATAACAGCTCGTAATTACAGCTCAGAATAACAGCTCGGAATAACAGCTCGGAATTACAGCTCGGAATAACAGCTCGGAATTACAGTTTGGAATAACAGCTTGTAATAACAGCTCGTAATAACAGCTCTTAATTACAGCTCGTAATAACAGCCCGCAATAACGGCCCATGATAACAGCCATAATAACATTACCAGCTCGTAATTACAGCTCGGAATAACAGCTCGGAATAACTGCTCGTAATAACAGCTCGGAATTACAGCTCGGAATAACAGCTCGTAATAACAGCTCGGAATTACAGCTCGTAATAACAGCTCGTAATTACAGCTCGTAATAAGAACTCGTAATAACAGCTCGGAATATGGTTTATGCTCGGAATATGGTGCTGGGTTTATGGTTCAAGCTGCACTCAGGAGATCTGAGAGTGCACACGGCTCTCGCTATACATGTCCAATTTAAAGCTCTTCCCCAACAGCGAGGTGGCTTTTGCGAGATGTTCTTTATCACTGACTCTCAGTTTTGCCAACTCCTCCAAGCACTGATATAAGAATAGGAAGGAAGGTGCCGGTACACTCAGTACACTCTCTAACGGTTCTGTTTTTACTGATGTTCTGAATAATACAGATGATCATGTGAGAGTTGAAATGCAGAGAAAACTGACGTAACCTCATCATAACAGTTCATAGCTAGTGATAAGTGTCTTAATAACACTAATTGTAGTAATCAGAGCACTCATTAGGCCATAACATGTTCTCATTAGCATACCTTATATGGTGTAGTTTCCTGTAACACTGCATCTCCGAGATGCTTTATTCCTCTTACGTAGCGTAGCAGTAGCGGTTTGTTAACGGTTACAACTTTATATTTATAAAAGAAACATTGGTCATACTACTTATTCATTTAATGTCACTTCCTGTTCTCACTCAGTTACTTGTTATAGCAGCTACAAACACTCGATCTTTTACCAGGCTGGTTTTTTTTTTTAAGTTAATAAGACAAAAAATATGCAGCGTGTTACATCGCATGCTAACAAGAAACTGAAAAGAAGCGTAAACTCCTCTGTCCTGAAGACGTCAGAAAACTTCCAGCTTTTACCTCTGACTGTTACAAGGCACTGGCACTGGAGACTCCTTCCATACATAAAGACATCTTCACCATGACAACGATCCCTGTAAATGAGTCGTTATTATAGAAACATTAATTATAAATAAACTTTTTAAACGATTTTCAGCTGCACTAATGTCAGAGCTGCTGTTGAAGAAAATGAATCAACACCTTCAGCAGAGGTTTTTTTCACGGCATCTGGTTCTGAGATAAACACAAACAGCTGAAGAAGGACTGCAGACGCTTTCATGCAAAATTCTGAAGCCAAGTCCTTATCCACAAATAAGCAGCTGTCTTTTTTATTTATTTTTTTTTAGAAGAAAACACATTCCTGGTTGTTACACGAATACAAAAGCAAGGAGAACAATTTAAAAAGCTGACACGAGGCTGTTTCTTTCTCTGTGCTCGTCAAAAAGAAAAAGAGACGGCGTGCACGTGGGAGTGAGGCTGGCTGTGCTGTATACTATTCTTTGGTTACAATGTTTACTCAAATGTAAGATCAACATTCACAGAAATCTGCAGAGGCAGTAAAATCCTCATACATTTTCCAGCCGTATTCCTTTAGTTTCAAATGCTCAATGTTTTAAAAAATCAAGTAGTGATTTCAGCATATAAGCGACGTGTCAGGCGCTAATGCTGGTCTGTAATCTACAATACTAAACAATACACAAAATGGATGAAGGATCTAAGCGCGTAGGCCGTCAGATGCCTGTAGTGAACTTCCAAGTACTTCATTCACACTCCTTTGCTTTTTCTGTACTAATTAATACACACGATGCTCAATTTTTCCAAATTTAGGTTCTCAAACTTGTTATCCAGCACCAGCAAACACTGACTCCTCTTCTCTTTTCTTCTTCATTGTCTTAATTTCTTCTTCTTTGTCATATACCACAAATCCAGCCAAAAAAAAATAAAATAACTTGCCCGTTTGCTGGAAATTCCCCAGATTTAATTACACATTCAGCGCAAATCTGCCGGCACTTAAATGATTGTACGTCTTTTTTTCAGAAAGATGGAAGTTTCCCACCAAGAGCCCGAGGCTTCAGTTCAGGCTGCATGACGGCCAGGCTGTGATTACACACGCTGTGGGGTGTTAATTACATACTTCTGATCTGAGTGTATCATACACACCGTGTCCTCGCACGACAGTAAACTAATATACATTCGTCTGTGAGCAGTGTCGAACATTATCGTATCTGCCACCTGGTTTCCTTCATATTTTTAAAATATAGTCACAATGAATGTGAGTCTGAATCGGCACAAGGAGTAAATTATATCCACAACATGCCATGTAATAAAATCCACGTACACTGGGAAAGGAAATTAAAGTCAAGCGAGTCATTTTAACAATGTGTAGTTAATGTAGCACACACACACACACACACACACACACACCTCCATACAGAGGTTTTATGCAGAATCAGATTGAAGGCTGATGGAAGATATCAACATGATGTGGCATTTCACAAAGAAAATTCCAGAGTCTGCATTCAAACCATTTGGATACCTGATTGGTTCTAACATAAAGATCGGAATGTCGTATTTAGATTGTTCAAATCCGGGTAATTCCTGCTCAGTTCGCGTGGATAAATGCACCTGCTAAACGCAAATGTACATACGTTCAAGTTTTTCTAATAGTCTACTTTTTTTTTCTTTTTCCATAACTCCAGAGCGTGGTATATTTCCTAGCATCACGAATCATTAAACTCTCATTGATTTTATATCCCATGTGTTTCATTACCTTGTGGCTATTTGCTCTTGTCCTGTTATCAGTCTGGTCTCTGCCCTTGATTTGCTCCCCATATTTGTGCACCTGTTCCATTTTCCACCCTGTTGTTTCTTGGTGATGCTTCATTATATAGTTATAGATTGTTTTCTGAGTCATAGCACATTTTCGGACTTGGGTTGAATTTTACTCCACACACTCCGATTCTGTGCTTGTTTGGAGGCGGGACGAATTCCTCCTGCACCATGACTTGATTGTACAATTCCATCACTTTTGTGCAGCTCTATAAAATCCCAGGCACTAGTTTCACTAGTTTTTTTTTTTTTTCTTTGATTCCTTTGGCATGTCCGCTGAGCCGAGCTCCAGAGCTCCAGTCGTAGCACGTGTGCTTTTAAATATTCATAACCAAAAGGACCCTTCCGCTGGCATCATGAAGGTAGAAATGAGAAGAAAAATGTCGAGATGAACCAATCACAATACCCAGCATGCAGCACCGAGCACAGATAGGGAACCCAGAACCTCAGATCTCTGTTTTCTCAGACCACCCATTGTTTCTCTGAACCAATCAAGGGCTTAAAATCAGCGTTCACACCTCACCATACCCACAAACCGCCTTGAGTCCAAAAAGAAAGCATGCAGGCGTGAAATGGCATTCCTGTTTACTGTTTCTCATCACTCTTCCTGATTCGAACCCTCACCTGTCTTCTGATTTCAGTTCTCTGTCTCCTGCTATGAACTTTGATTAGGATTATTGAATTGCCCTCAATAAACACCTTCTCCTTCCTTCTGTAATCGCATATCAGAGTATACCTAAAACAAAACGCTCTAAACGACACTCAGACCTTCTCATTGACCCCGATAAACCAGATCTACCGTGATCATGACCACACTCCTTGATAGTGACCTCTAGACTGGACAAGGTTTCTATTCTATTCCTGAAAATCAAGTGAATCGGAGCAAATTAGGATAATATTCCAGACACAGTGCTTCCTGAATAACTAAATATTCTACACCACAACCTCTAATCTGCCAGTGCTGTCCGTGTTAATGTTTCTGACTCTAGCAAACCTTCCAGCACTGTTCAGATTTAGCTCTAAACAATGACAGCTATCCCGGTCTTTCAGTCATGTGACTTTTCTGTCACTCTCGCTTGACATATTCGGGACTGAGTTTCTTACCTCGCTGCACAGCTCGGATAAATGTAGGTGAAACGTGACTAAAATTACTCACCTTAATTCAGAAGAGAATGAGCTGATAAAAGAGACTGTGAGCCTTATTTAGCTGCTAATCTCACTTTCATACAAAATTAGATTTCAAGGATCCCAGATCACAGAAGGAGGAAAAACTGTCTTTAAGGCAGGGCATGACATATCAGATAATTAAGAAACGTTCATCAATATTGCATGGAATACATGGAACGAACTTCACTGTTTTCGCATAACGTATCTAAGTAGATAATAATAGCTTCCACACGTCACGGGAAACATCTCGATATTTATTGATATGATACAGTTTATTGAGAATCTGCGGTAGGTGTAGGGAATTAGCCAATGATGATAGTGATGCAGAGAAGGACTATTTTAAAAATATGGATCATTTTTACACAGTAGCTGATTGTTCCTTTTTTTTCCCAAAAATAATTCATTATATAATAATATTTTTAGAGATTATGATCAATTTAAGAACCCAAAGCATCTCTTCTCTAAATCATTATTAGCTAACATGGCTATGAGTCAGCGTCACGGGCAGATTGTGGGTTAAAGAGGAACTGAAGATAACTCTGATATATAACTCTGATGCAGTTATTGTCCTCTAATGAGTCGTCAGAGTGGCACCGTGGCATCACATGAATCTCACGATCACGGCTTTAGAGGAACACATGCTTAATGATGAATATGACCAAGTCCTTTAATTCTTTTCCATGGTTCAAGGTTAAACCAAGCCAGGAAAGCTTCAGGTCATCGGCTCGAGTAAAATATCATTAAAAACCCGTCCTCACAGACATTAAAGTCATTAGCAAAATAATATGCATCAGGGTAACGGCTTTCACAGGCAATCACATGCAGGTAGCTGTGACTCACTTATGCATTTGTTTCCTTCTCCTTTAATATAAATCCTCCTGAAAACCTAAAGTCATGCCAGTTTAATCCAATTCACTCTTCAAAAAGTGTTCGAATTGGATGCATTAGTGTGCCTATTGCTCAGTCCAGCCTCCGTCTGGGTCATTACGTTAGAAACAGCACCCGTCACCCCAATTTCCAAAGAAAAAATCTAGATCCAACCAAGCTAATTAACCATAAGGCAGTTTCAAATATCTGTTTTTTGTTTTTTTTTACAGCAAATGTGCTGGACAGCGTGGGCACTTTTCATGTTCAAACATGTCTATTCTCAAATAGTCTGCATGAGCCTGTAAAATATTGATTCTGACAATTCCACCATCGAGCACAAAGACTCAACTTCTAAATGTTCTCACACACTCTTGTTTATTCGGCTCTTATTGACACTCTTGCTGTTACTGATAAAACTGCTTCTAATTTGTCTTTTATCTGTCTATCACACAAGATTTCATTACCATCGACTATCACAAATCCGTTTCTGCTCCAGTTACTCCAGGCGTTCCTCAGAGATCTGTTCTTGGACTGTGATTTTTCACAGTTTCTTTCCCTGAGGCATCTTGGTTTGTAAGATAATTGTGTGTGAGTCACGGTTCGGCTGATTTACATTTAGTGACGACCATAAAATTTAACGCTCACACAGAGGTGAAAACGTCAAGACGGCGGTTAAACAGCGCCTCCTAGGGGGCCATTACTTTCATCCTAGCCGAATAGCTAGTCTTCTTTGTCTCAATCTATGGATTTGTTTCTATATTTTTGTTTCATGGTTTTAACATTAATTGCCTTTTGAGTTTCAGAAAATGTTCATTAAATTCTAATAAATATGTGGTTTAAAAAATCGCAGCAACGCATCAACAATTATCCGACGTCAAGGCGATCAGCTGATGTTCACGTTAGTGAGTCTCCTTACACGGAAATTTATACAAACTCAAGAGTGAAATGTAGAGATCTGACATTTTCCCCATCTAACTCGCATTCCTTTGTGTAAACGCTCCTGCAAGAATTTATTCCTCCGAATAAATTCCATAATCGTTTTCTGCTTCGCTTCTGCTTCTTCACTGCGGTACAGGAGAGCTCCTCAGATACAGACAGAGAGAAACCGGGAGCGTGTTCCTCTTCTCATTCATTCAATCTTCTCTTCTTTTAGCTGTAACGCGTCACCAGTTCCTGTTCGATACCATACACTCTCTGCAACTAAATATCTCTATTACACAGACAAAATTCCGTTATTGACTTCAATATCGACTGTCCCGTCAGCATGCTGCTGCTAAAAGCGATTCACGGCGTCCTGTGTGTACGGCCGCTACGATGTCACCGTTTCACACTTAGTCACTGCGTATGATCAGACATCTACCTTTTTCATTTCATTTTTTGGTTGCTGCTGCTGCTGGCTCAGCACATCTCTCTTCCGCCCAGAGAGTCTCTCTCCTAGAGAAGAGATTTTATATGAATGTCATTCACAGAATAGCTTTCTAAACCTCTATTCAGACGGGATCAGCTTTCCACGTGAAAGTATGTAATGTAATTAGTACTGTGGGATTTTAGTCCGAATCTGTCACGTCAGTAAATTATTTATTTATTTGTTGCCTGGAAAGATTACACCGTCTTTTACCTTCTCTGAAATCACTTGAGGTGTTTGTAAAGATTGTGTTAGATCCTGTGCGGAAAACAAGCTATTGTGCATTTTCTTATGAATGAAGACACTCCAACAAGCGCTCGCTCTTTTTTTTTTTACAGAAATCTAAATGAATTTAAAACTCCGGATCATAAAACACACTTGATGTGTCAGAGTGGTTTAGGTAAGTACTGTAAGTTACTGTCAGTGTGTATTAAAATGAGGCGTGTGGAGTTTTTTAGTGAGACAAGCATGAGTACACGATGAGGACACGCCTATCTCGATGAGGCCGTTGGGAATATCAACATTTTCCTCAGACGTATTATAAAATTACAAAGAAAGCTCGAAACGACTCAAATGACATTATACTGTACAAACGTCCATGGCCTCCGCCATTTCTGATAACGTCAGCAAACACGTCACAGCTCCAACACTCACGCCATCCTCTATCATAGAGCCACTTCAGGAACCATAATCATCATGCCAGTTATTTTCACTTCTTCCCAAAAACTGTCTATAAATATTGGTGCCTCTATTTCCCACCTGAGGTAAAATCGTCTGTTTCTGGTATTGCTCCATAAGAGATAAAGCAGCAGCTGTCATCTCAGTGGTGGAAAAAAAAAACTGGTCTACATCCACCTGAGTTAATTAACTACAGTTCAGCTTTTTTATGACAAAGGTGCTGAAAGAGTGTTTCAGGCAAAAGAAAAACCACTGAACATGCACCAAGTCTTCCTTAAAGCTTTAAAGAGTTATTAAAGCCTTTTTTCCTGTCTGTCAATTCTCTCTTAGTCTGAGAGTTATATTTAAATTATGTGACATGGTACACTTCTTACACTCCACTCAAATATCACTCTCACCTCTCTATAAATGTCTACAACATTTCACTACCACTGACATTTACAAATCCTCTTCTGCTCCTTTTACTCAAAGGTGTCCCTCAAGGATCTGTTCTCGGGCCAAACTTATTCATATTTTATTTTTTTTATGGTTTACTATCTTCACGACTTTACATTTTCCGGTCACACAAATGACATGCAGGTCTATAATCCCTTTCGGACCAGAGGAACTCATTCATAGTTCTTGAACTGTTGGAGGAATTACCCCCTTTTTTGTGTGTTCCCACTGCAGGAACTGAAAGTGATTATAGTTCTTAGAATGCTGCTTTGAGGGACGTTTTCAGCTCCTACTTCAGGGTAGGTTCTCTCCCTGTACAACAGGAACCATGAGTGATGTGTGTGTATGGTGAATGGTCTAGTCATAAGTGTTGTGAGATAGCTGTTGTTGTTGTTGTTTTATTTTTTGTCAGTCAGTGTGCAGTACTATGGAAACCTTAAGAGACCACAAATTTATTTTGAGTTATTTTTGTCATTATCTCAACATAACGAAGTAGTTCATGGTAGTGACGTAAAGTTCTCAAGATCGTGAAAAACCTCTGTTTTCTGTGATAATGACATAATTTACCCATGATTCTGCTGATCTGCATTTCTCTGTCATCATCTGGTATCCATGGAGACGCCCTGGGCCTCGTAGCTGGTCAGCGATGTAGTTCACATCGGAATCAGGCTCACATTGATTGCGCCTGTGATAAAGCTGTTGTCTTGCTAACTGCCTTTTTAAATAATGCACGCTAACGTGAACATCATCTGTAACAGCGAGACATAAAGCTGTTTAAGCCTGTGTCCGGCCTGGAATGAACAGAAACGTAACATACTGATCAATACAATCCTGCTCTTCTGACATCGCTGAACAGAGTAATAGTCAAAGACTCACGAACATTATGTCGTTATCATGGGAAAACGGCATCCGCTTGAGAATAATAACCCAAGATCAAGAGGAAACAGACTGAATTAAATATGTAAAGACATTGCCTTTTAGAGCTTCCATATACTAGAGTAACAGAATAAAACAGACAGAAATGTACAAAAATGAGCTTCCTAAAAAAAAACCTCCACGTGGCAGCATGCGCCGGTTAACAGATGAGAGAAGCTGAGGTGGAGTGGATAGCAAACTAAAAGGAAATAAACAAACCTTCTATAAGAGCTTCAGTTAAACTCATATTGTTATTTTGAAAAATTCATTTGGTCAAAATCACTAATTGCCAGATTGTGTCATGTCTGCCACACCCGCCTCGAATCCCAATTTCTCCACGCCAAACTCCGTTTCCCAAGATCATCCGCCTACAAACAAGATGGCCGACAAGCACATGCGCTCTAGCTCCCCTGCAGGTGCAACCAATTATCTAAGTACTCTCCTCCTCCTTCCCATTTCAGCTATTCCCACCTCGGGGTCGCCACAGCAGATCTTTTTTGTCCGCACGTCTGATTTGGCAGAGTTTTTACGCCGGATGCCCTTCCTGATGCAACCCTCCCCATTTATCCGGGCTTGGGACCGGCGTGCAGGCATACACCAGAGTGTGCACCCCCTTGTGGCTGGGTCTTGTACAGCACCCGGCCTTCTCTGGATGTCTTCCATCCAAGTACTAACCAGGCCCGCCTCTGCTTAGCTTCCAAGAACAGGCGAGATCGGGCACCACCAGGGCAGCATGGCTGTACTATCTGAGTACTCTAAGACTGTTTAAAAGGACTCATAGTTACAGTGTTTCTTTGGGAAGCAGTAGTGGAGTCTTTGTATCACTAGCGCTGAGTCTCACTGTTTATGATCTGACTTTTTCTGATTACTGATATTGCCGCCGTTATACTGTTTGTTGTTCGTCTGATCCCTGCCTGTACTCTGACCACGATTCTGCCTACCTGATTCAGTCTGTTTACACGATCGATTGCTCGATGGATACATGGATAAATGGACCAGCAGTGAAGTCCAGACTTTATTGAGCCTCTGTACGGGAGAGGAAATGCAATGCGATTTTGATGCTTCATGGTCACCTAAGAGTTCCTCCTGACGGTGCAAATGCAAACAGAAAAAAGGCCCTCAAAGGTGTTTCGTTCTCGGGAAAGCTATCCAGGTGTAGTTCCTCTCAATGAGTCCCTAGAACTGTTTGGTTCGTATGCACCTTATATTAGCAGTACATACAGGTTATGTTCACATTACAAACATGATGTTTTGCTCAGATTGATTTTTGTCAGGATTTCGCCTGATTCATAAACGATATTTGTAACAGAAGCAACAAATGAATGCACAGGGAGCTCAGTTTGCTCTGGATGTCAACAAACGACTTGTCAGCTGTACATGATCAGGTCGAGAAAGCAAAAAAAGGCTAACTTTGGCTATTTTTGCAGCACTGTTGGCGCTGCTGTGCCGAGTGATGTGTGTATGGCAGACAAGCCATGTGTACGGCTTCAGAACGTGGCATAAAGCGCAATCGAGTGATAGTCTGCTATCTTGCTATGTGTAGTGGACTTGTGCAAACCTTTTTTCGCGTGACTCGGTTGGAAAATTGCACTGCAGACGTTCTAGGGCCGTATATGAAAGTGTCTCAGGTCACATGGCAATTTCTTTACACGTCCTTGCAATTCTTACAAACAAAATGTACAGCTTGTTGATAAACGTGACCCTGCGATTATTACGATTCTCTTTATACCGTTTTCTGTTTTTAAGGGCAGACCCGTGAGTGACGCCTTAAGTAACAGAAGCAGAGGATTTGTCATTGTCAGTGGAAATGAAATGCTCTCTATAAGACAGATAAAAGGTAGGCTGAGATTATATACCTCTGATAGCAACAGCTGAGAGGAGCGCAATGAGTATGTTATGAGGACGATAGGAGACGTAGAGCTCGGATCAAGCAGCAACACTTTCTAAGCTGCAATCCATCAAAAAATATCAAATGTTGCTTTCAAACACACAAAAAGCTCTTCCCGTATTTCACCCCTATGGGCTATCCATCTTCATCTCAGTACAGAATATTCCTCCTCCTCCTCCTCACATGGCTTCTGTACACTTTTCTCTGTTTATTAAAGTCGTCTGGTTCCTCTCTTACAGCCTGGACTTACCCAAATTTCCAGTTTCTCAATTCTCAATTCCAGCTTAGAATTTCACAATGTCTCCATAAAATCTTATCGATTCATTTTTTTCAAATTGGAGCTAGAAAAATACGTCTTTTCACTCAACACCGTCACTTTCTCATCTTCTGATGTCACAGTATTTCCTTGTGGCTTGGTGCTAATCTATTTATTTGTAAAGTATAAATAAAGAGATCCTGTTGATTTCCTTTTTCTTTTAACTGTTACAAAGCACCGACACTGGAGACTCCTTCTATACTGTAAAAGTTACATAAACACATTTCAATTTCCAGAAAATTTCACAATATCAAAGATTTTTTATTAGTCTAGAGTCCACTGTACAAGTCCCGATGAATGAACTGTTACTACAGAAACAATAACGTATTAGTACAAGTGCATTAATTATAAATAAACCTGTGATTTGCTCTGCACTACTGTCGGAACTCCTTCTGACCAATCAGAAAAAGGCTGGCCAATCATTAACATTCACATGTATGCAGAACGTATAACTATAAATCTGTAATATTGTTCGTACTGTGCTTTTGTATTTCCTTTAATTTTTGTCTGAACATGTAATTTACCCATAATCCTGCTGAATCAGGCTCACTTTGTTTGCGCCTGTGATAAAGCTGTTGTCTTGCTAACTGCCTTTTTGAATAATGCACGCTAACGTGAACATCATCTGTAACAGCAAGACATAAAGCTGTTTAAGCCTGTGTCCGGCCTGGAATGAACAGAAATGTAACATACTGATCAATACAATCCTGCTCTTCTGACATCGCTGAACAGAGTGATAGTCAAAGACTCTGTAATGCTTTCAGGAAAACCGAGTTTCCTTATCTCAAGATCTCACGAACATGATGATGTCGTTATCATGGGAAAACGATTTACACAATTTTTCTGTGAACATTTTTATTTTTATTCAGGACAACTATTCATTAGTACGTACTGCATTGTGTAGAGTCTGGTCAAACTGCTCCACGTTTTTGGATTGTTTGAACAAAACTGCTGAAAAATTGGGACAGAAATTTCCTGCTCCAGGAAACCGTGCTCCAGTTCCTCTGCAGTACGTTGAAGGAAATATCCACAGGGACGGACAGAAAGAAAGATAGGGAAGGGAAAAAAGGGGCAAAAATGTCCTTCTGTCACATCTCTGGTGATGTTTTAATATATCCTCTGCTCTTAGCTGTAAAACATCTCTGGTTCCTCTTCATCCTCTCCCACACACACCACCACCATGACAAGACAAGTATGACAGTTAGGTTTCATTTTCTGTCCTTTTTTTTTGTATTATATAAAAAACAAATCATAATTACATGAGCTTTTTCTCCACTGTCAGTAGCGGAAACAGGAAACCGGTATCTCTGGATGCTCAGCGTGAGCGTGTGATGTTCTCTGACCTAGATTAGCTGGAAAGTAAAAATAACTTCTGAGCATACTTCTGCACCCTGTCTCAGTTCCCATTCTTCTCTTGATCTGTCATTTATGTTCGGCCTCCCTCGTGATTACAGACACAGCATAGCTTTCTCCTCCTTCTCCTCCTTCTTCTCCTTCGTCCCAGTGGTGCCAAGGAGGCCATGTCCGATGTTAACAAGATTAATTACTCAGAGCATGGAGCGTGAAGCAATCTGGCTGTTTTTCTTTAGAAGCCTTAACAACCATTAGAACATTTGAGTATGTTTGGAGAATGGGAGCCGAGGTGGGTTTTGTAATTCCGCTTTAGCCATTTATGCTGCAATTTAGGCTCATCAAAACACGCCTAGGGAGAAAGCAAGTCTTTTCTTTCTGCCTGTACTCTCCTGTTGTTTCAGCACTGAAGCTGCAGCCATCCCGCTTCCATTTCCATCTCCATCTCGAGCCCTACTGTATTTAATCATATCTTATCATAATAGCAGCCATGCTCAATCCCTCTTAAAATACTCAGACGCCAGGTGATTCTGTCTGATGTAATCCTAGCGTATGATGTTGTACTACTAAACAAACGACATGAAACGAACCGGACTTATTTAATGATCAAAGCGAAGCAGGCTGCAAACCGTGCTCTGTGAAAATATCAAGATGAGGAACTACAGCATCTTCCAGCAGTACAATAAATACTGTAAATAAAGTGATAAAAAACATCTTTAGTGTGTTTAAGCTGTATTGTGTATTCACGAGTATGGAGCAGTGAACCGACCATGCAGATGAACACTTCAGACCACTTCACGTCTGCGAGCACCGAGGCATTTCTGAGTCCAGGCATCCTTCACAGCGCCTTCACACACTCAGGTGATCCTCGTGCTCGCCATTAAACACACTGTTTAAACTCAGTATCATATGACACATAAAACTCAGCATGAGGAGTTTCATCATCACACTTCATTCATCTTAGCAAATGGATACATCTTGAATGGAGTTTACTTTTTCCTGTGTTTTCTATTATACGATTACACAGAGCCAAATAAAAGGTGATATGCATGGTGCAAAAATTTATTGAATTAATAATTCTATTAATAATCCACCTAATGCCATTGGGCTCTTTAAATACCAAATAACAATTACTGACATGCATTATAGGTTATATGGATACAGGACCATGTTATAACCATTAAAAAGAGCTTTTCAATGACTGTTACATACAGTAGCACCAACCCTGTGCTGCTGTGATCTACAGGGACTGAGAAAGAGTCCATAGAAAACGGCCAGTTTAGCCTCCTTTGGAGCTCTATTTCTGGTTAACATGAAGCTTCAGGTGTTGCTGCATAGTTCACCATGTTTCGGTCGATCATTTTCCCTCAGTAAGAGGCCTTATTTATTCAATCAATGTTTTGGGACAATATTTATTTATTTATTTACTGTACATACTGTATAAGAAAATGTGTAGGTACATCTCGTTTTCAATTTTAAACTTCAGTTCACAGCATTTTTTGATTTATTTAGCATCATACAAAAACACATTTATTCACATTATTTTGTAACTCAGAAATTAAAAAAAATTAATTTAATCCAATATCACTAAACAAATCTAATCATGACTGATGTGTACGGTTACAGCGCTATAGGATTATTACACTTATTTCTTGATCTTTTTATTCATTTTAAACTCGAAATGTTCTTATTCTGTTGGCAGATTTCTAGAAATATCTAATATTTATCTGCCAATAGAACAACAAACTACTTCAAGCTTTGTTTAAAGACGTTTAATACACAATACATAAGTTCAATCACATCATGACACGCCTCTAACATATCATATCTAATTTGCATAGTATTGAAAAAAAATAAAGTCAAACATGGCTTGTCGCTCCGTCTATTAAGATTAAGCCTCGCATTTTAAAACAAGTGTCAAGTTTCAAGTAAAAGTTAAAAGACATTCCTGTTCAGACTGGAATCATGTTCATGTTGTAATAAGAAAATTAAACTTGCTTTTTTTCAGCAGTGTAGAATCTGAGAGTAACAAAAAGCTTGATTTATGATTCATTGGAAAGGAAATGATTGTGCTTTCTAAAGCAGTTATTCTTTTTTTCTCCTTAATACGGACGTTCATAGCTGTAGGGTTTTTGCCGTGAGCTGTGCTTTAGCGTGACAGATAAGAAGCGTGACTCATGATCATATCATGTGACTGAACCGAAGAAACTGATTTGATCTCACATTGTTAATTACAATTTTTTTTTAATTGTAAAATCATTCTCATTTATTAACTAAAAATCTTATTCTTTAAATACTGTATAAAAACTGTATAATTGCATTGTTGTGGTCAAATCAATATTTCATGATACTTATTTGCGCATCGTAGAATTGCCTTAGAGTATCGTAGGGTATCGTGATACAATGTTTTTGTCAAATCGCACCTCCTCTGAGAGTTTATTGGACCATGGGGACATGATTGGGTCCCTGTGTGCTAAAATTAGACGTACTAATACGAATCTTTTTATAAATACATAAATATATGAGAACTCAGACAGGTGGAGGTGTGATGCGTGTGTGTGTGTGTGTGTGTGTGTGTGTGTGTGTGTGTATGACAAAATGGTAGCATACGGTTCCCTGCCCAATGAAGTGCTCCTTATGATCAGAGCCATAATTTGACTAATGGAGGCTTTTCGGAGGTGAAAACATGTCCGTAGGCTCTAATAGCAAACGCCTACAGAGCTACAGAGCCGGCTATTGTGTTCGTGTTTTGATCCTTTCCTCCCACTAATCACGGAGAAACTGGAACATATCGGCCCAGGAGCCTCCAAGCCCCAAATCAGCCATTGTGCTGCTGGCAGGCTGTGATTTAAGCAAAGCACGGGTCACTCCCTCACGACAGGCGGCATAAAGACTAACGGAGTTCTAACTGTCAATGTCAGAGTGGTGGATTTTATTATTAGAAGCAGAATCGCACTAAATTCCATTAAAACACACATACACACACACACACACACAAACAAACTACACATCTACTATGAATAGATTTAAACATAATAATAATAAGCATAATAATAAAGACAGGAAATTTAATTACAATATCTGATTTGAGCAGCCTAAATGCCAAACCTGTATAGAAGAAGAAGAATATTTCATTATATTTAATAATATTATATTATATATATTTAATAATCTGACTTTTGTCCATATGGTTTCAGATCAGACTGAAATCAGTTTCCTAGCCCTGTGATTAAAGTAAAAATTGTCAAATTCAGTCTTGTGGTGTTTTTTTTTATTATTATTCACCTTTTTTTAATAATTTATTATTCTTTTATTTAATCTTTCATTTGACGTGCTGTTTTTGGACATCACATATTGTCAACACAACCCAAAATGCCGGGGGTGATGTCCCGCTGTACGCTGCGTTGGTTCGCTTTTAATTCCACAATGAAAATAAAATAAAATCTACATGCGGACGAGGTGTTCAAAACAGTTTTTTTTTCACTATAATAAATATTTATAAAATAAATATCACAAAAAGCTGTCATCCTTCAGCTGCTTTTTCATCATTCTTGATTCAGATTAATGAATGATCTTGAACGTGCTTTGTCATATTCATGAATATTTCATTTTTAGACTGCCGTGAAACAATAGTTTTTCTTTTCATAATTTACGAAAAACTTTTATTAATTTCCTGCTTTAGTGTTCGCCAAGAAAAACTAAAATAAAATGAAAAGCTGTTTTCTTTTTTCCTGATTTCTGTTCGAATTGACAAATGAATGAATGCAACAAAATCAGACCATTTTTTTTTGTTTCATTTACCTTTTTTTCTTTTTTTTTCATCTTTATTTCGTCTTTTAAGTTGATATCCGACACTTTTAAAAACCTTTTTTTTAAAAAAAGACATGAGCATGTTGTATTACCTGTAGCAACCAAACTGACATCAGCAGCAATAAATAATGGCACCCACTTTAATTTTTGTTGTTTTTCTCTGCGCTCACTTTATGCGAAACAAAATACAAAACGGTCAGAATTAATCTTACTGTTAACTTCTTCTTCTATCTCTTTCAGTTAGGGGTCACCAAAGAGGATCATGGCGTCTGAATATTCGGACCATCATCCACATGTTCGATTTGGCACAAACTGTCCGCCAGACGCCCATCCTGACGTAACCCTCCCAGCACTAAGACCGCACGGACTTGTGCACCCCAGTTTCTGGGTAACTGTTCACCCCTAAGGGCAATATAGAGTGTCCAGTTGACCTAATCCGCACGTCTTTGGACCGTGGAATGAAACCAGAGTACCCAGGAATCGAAGCTGGACCTTCTTGCACCACCGTGCTGCTCTGTTAGAATATTCATTACATTTATATACTTTGGAACGTTTAAGATCATATAAACAAAAACAACGTTTCTGTTTCTGGTCTTTAGTTTACATACATTCATGTATACATATAGCATATAGTCTAGTGTGCTATTATGATGTACCCTATGTAGTGAGCATACGTAGTGAATACAGTATGAAAGTGAATTTTATTAACATCAACCGAAGTGATAAAACGTCAGCTTCATGCTCATTCGGGCTAACTGGCATCTGAAATTACACGTCGAATTTGGTTGCATGTAATATGGCGCAGAAAAAACGTAAATTAAAAAATAAATAAACAAATAAATAAACAAATAAAGACTATGTCTGAGACGCCACTCGAACAGATGTGAGCTGCAGTGTGAAGCCGGACGTCTATTAGTGTACAATTACATCCTGCAAATGGCAACATGCCTCCTACACACTTATGTGGACGCACACGAAATGCAGAATGTGTGTGTGTGTGTGTGTGTGTGTGTGTGTGTGTGTGTGTGAGAGAGAGAGAGAGAGAGAGAGAGAGAGAGAGA
>JAOVYU010000042.1:35495127-35511898 GCA_025674565.1 Synodontis membranacea
TATATTCATGCTGAGAAGCCAGGTGTAGGTACATTTATAAAAAATATATTAATTTTATTTAAATTTTTATGCACCCATTGAACTCACTAGAGAGAAACAATCTCTGTGGATTTGCATTTAAACAACTATTTAGTGACACAAGGGTAAAATTCCAGAAAAAGGAATTTTGAAGAACACCCCCAACCTTACGCTGACATACGATCTCCACTCAGACATGAGTGATGAGGCATCACATTTACTGTCTTGTACATTTCCGGTTTAATATTTCAGATAAGAATAGATGAATAAATAACTCTTTTATTTTCAGTGCAATCAAATGGAAGGATTAGAAACACGATCATTTTATTTTTTCCACTTTTTTCATCAGTTTTTCACTTTTATTTTTCACATGTGTGGAACATGCGTTAATCTTGTTCACATCTAATTATTCACATAACTTTATTCACATATTTTCCAGCAAACGTTATTTCTGGGTTTTTTTTTTTTTCATGATTTCACCTGCAGGTTTTTTGTGCTTTTATTTTTCTCATATTGATTAATTTGAGGGAGTTTTTTTTTCCGCTGTTGCCACAGGTTTGCTTATTAGGGATATTATATATATTGAAATGCTAAACGAGTCAGACTCATTAGAAGCTCTTAATGAACTGGTGAAGACAGATGGCTTATCATTATACATTCCTCATGAAGCAGCATCATCATTGTAGTGATTTAACGAAAATTTAACAACCTTTATTCAATATTCAATATCCTGTTTCACAGGTTATACAGGTAAGATGTGTGTGTGTTTCTGAAACACGAGCTAGAAAGCATTGTGTTCTCTATCAGGAGAAGGAGTTAGATGAGTGAGTGTTACCTGGTCCGACTGGCTGTGCTAGCTCATTAAAGCTCACTCATTTAAGCAATTGTACATACTTACTGTAAGCCTATGATTGTGTTACATGATAATGAGCATTTGAATAACTGTAGGCTCATGAGATACAACAGTTTCACTGCGTAACACTGTTCCCATATCCCGTGACATTTACTCCTGATGATCTTTAAGTATTTTGGGTGTTTAGAAGCTTCACAGCTTAGCTTCACTTCCGTCCATTAGTTCAAGTTAGCTCAAAAGTACGCCAAAAGAGCAGTCTTTCTCTCCAAGTTACCATATGTTAGTATAAAGTTACTATATGTTAGATATACTGCATGTATTAGGGATATCAGCGCCAGATCCCTCACTCACAAAATAAACAAGCTAGAGCTGTATATCGTTCAGTGTTCAGTGGTAATTATAATAGAAAACTAACTCCCTGAAGTTGCAGTTCATCCAACCGCAGAATCCGTCAGCAAGACAGGAACAAACACATGGGTAAGAGCAGAGGACGAGGACTTTGCATTTATGTGCACAGTGTTTGGTGTACTATGCCACCAGATGCAAACATCAGCTCATCTTTCACCCTTTCAAGAACCACAATGTCACTTTTAGGTCAGGAGATTTGGCCATGTACAACACTGCCCGAGCTGACCTGAGTAGAGACATCAAATCAGCCACGGAGGCCTGTAAGGGGAAAACTGACCTTGAGAATTGAGACAGTGACCTACAGAGGGTGTGTCGGGGGTATTAACACATTACAAACTACAGGTTCGGCAATCACATGACTGTCAGCACTGATGCCTCACTGGAAGAGGATCTGAACCATTTCTTTGTACGGTTTGAGGTAAAGACTCCCTACACGGACACACTACAGTACCTCCCCCAGCTCCCAACTCCAGTCACTCGCACAACACGAACAAGTCAGACATATGCTTAGGTCAGTAAACCTGAGGAAATCCATGGGCCCTGACAGAGAACCCAGGAAGGTACTCAAAGCATGTGCTGACCAGCTTGTCAGGTTCTTCAGAGGATCATCAATCTTTGTCGCCAGCCACCATCATTCCTGTTCCAAAAAGAGACAGCCACAGACAGCTTGAATGACTACAGATCAGTTGCACTCACACCAGTAGTCATGAAGTGCTTTGAGAGTCTGGTGTCCCAGCACAGTCTCTCTCCCACTTTGACCCACACCAGTTTGCTAACAGGTCCACAGAAGATGCCATTGCCATTGAACTACACACTGTGCTGGAACACCTAGAACATAGAGGGAGCTATGAAACATTTAAGCTCAGCATTTAAGACAGTCATCCTCAGATAATATCATTCCCACATGTGATTTCAGAAGATCCCGGATGTTCTTCGGGTGATAGCCCTTGAACCACCCACTTTTTTTGGATACCGTGGTGAGCAACTAGTTGGCAAAAGCAAATGCAAAATGAAATGCCAATACAAGAACATTCAGTTAATGCTGAAGGTTCATGTTGTTGATATACACCCCCCAGTGCCAGGATTAAAATCATGCCTCGTACTCTCCGTAGCTGGCATTTCTGAGGTACCAATCATGGATGAGTAAGGAGTATGCAAATGTTTTCACAGGAATAGAACTGTTTCCAAGTGAGTGCACTATTTACATCACCCCAATGCAGTACCTGGGGTTCACCTGCCAAGGCATGTTCCTCTTTGACCACCTAAAACAAGAGCTACAGAACACAGAAAGGCAAATGATCACATGAAAGTCACTGAGTCACCTGAATGAAAACTCTGATTACAAGAGACACAGAGAGAGCACAGCACCACACTACACGTCTGACAGACAGGAAAAAAAATTAAGCATGAAAAGAATGAATAATGCTATCAAATTGAATAACCACAGTCTTGATTAAAGATAGGAAAAGACAGGATTTGATTGCCAAGTCTTTCGTTTTTGCCCTCAGGAAGAGCAGTCAGATCTTTTCACACCACGACTCTTGTTGTAATTGTTTAAATCTGATCATAAAAAAATCAGCATGTAGAGTGTGTACCAGATTTAGAGTTAATTCCTTAAAGTCAATATTATCATCAATAATTATAGTATAAAATATACTAAAAAGAGTAGTGTGAAAATAATAATTATGGGCGTGTGCCATTCATTTGAATGGCACCGCACATCCTGTTATTGCTCCAAGATTTTACTCGCCTCCACGCAACCTGCGCACACTCGAACAGACCGTTGAGCCGCACAATTGGAGATATGAAATGTGTCGTGTGACCGAAAAATGACACAAAAACTGTTTTTCTCTCAAACACATTCTTACAATGCGTTTATTTATTTATTCTTTATTTGTATCCCAAATTTCGGATGTTAATGTGGCCCGAACCGTAGAGCGGGCCTATGGCATTGTAATTAGAAAAACGTGCGGCATAACCGGGAATGGTGTGCTATTACTTTTCTAAGGGATCCCTCGCTCCACTCGTCCATATCATCCCTTTTTTCCGCCCAATTTCTCAATTCGAATAACATGGGGCCATTTTCAACTCGCTGTCACGGCTACAGTTTTCATCGTACAAAGTTCAACATACATAACAATTCTTCCTACTGACGCCCTCTTCGCATTCCACCACTTCATTTTTTCGTTTGCCGTTCCTACCTCTTCTTTTCATCCCTCTTTCTTCCCATTCATTTTCAATGGGATGGAAGAAACTTATCTCACGGCCACAATTTTTATCGTACGCACCTACAGTATAGCATCACACACCGCATCCTGGTGACCCCCTCTTCACATTCCACCACTTGGTTTTCAGGTCAACCCATCAGCACTCGTTTTTTCATCCCTCTTTTTCCCCATTGACTCCCATTCATTTTAATGCTTGACAGTAGTCCACAGATTCAAATTTTAAGCACTGAGGTGAAACTTGCCATGACGCTCTGTGACCTCACCACGTGACCTCTGGTGGTATTAGCTTTAACATGTTAGCATGATAGCATGCTAATAAGCTAACATATTCTGAATGAAGTGAGACTTGCCATGTGACCCCACCCCGTGACCCCTGGTGGTCTTAGCATGTTGCCTATTAGCATGCTAGCGTGTTAGTAAGCTAACGTATCCTGTTTCTAGTTAATAAATGTAGTGCTTTACAAGAAAGTAAGTGATAAATGCAGAATGTATAAAGAGTAGTGTCACTGTTATCACTCCAAATTTAATTATTTTCTTCTAATAGCAAGTGTTTTTATTTCTCTTACACCACAGCAATTTTATAGCACGCTCTCTGTATTCACTGTTAATTTTTCAGGTATGAAAACACAAAACACACACAACCTTCCTGCAGGTTTCTGTGCTTATTTGGTTAAAAATGCTTCTTAATAAAGTCAACATATGCTAATGAGTTTTTAACAGGAATGATGTGTTAAAGATGCTGGTTAATAGAGTTTGTGCTCATTACAGTAGTAGCATGTAAACAAGAATCAGAGGCGTAGACTTTATCACCTTGTTAACCCTTTGTTTACGCAAAAAGGTGGATTTGCATACAAAGGGAACTGAGAAACTGTTTTGGGTGGAGGACATGGAGGGCATTCTGGATGTTGCAGATATGGAGAACGTGGGCAGATGAAGCACATGTCCGAGCTGTTTAACCCTTTAAAGGCCACACCAAGAAAAAAAGCAATGGAAAAAAAATTCTTTTACATTTTTTTTAGTCATTTGGCAAAATAATATCAATAATGTTAATTATGTATTTATTTTAATATTTTTTTATAGGCCAAACTGTTGAGGTTTATCTTTATGGTAAAACTTTGAATACAAGAATTCTTATTGAAAGACACTGAGATATAATTTACATCAACACTGAAACTTTACGGTTTTATTTACTGTAGTATTTTGATCTTTAGTCTGTGATTCATTTTTGGCAGAATTTTATTCATAGGATTTTAAAAAAGAAAATTAACTTTGGTAGCTATATTGGCTATATTTACTGATGAAGCTTTAATGAAATCTGATCTACTCGAGCTTTAAAATGAATAAAAACTGAAGTATACACTTTTTGAAGATATAGGTATCGTGAAATCTTTTTTGAGCATTCTTTTATAGCAGTGACATGTGGTTGATTGAAAAGCCACTGATCTGATTTTTGTACTGAACCTTACATTTTTTTTATTAAAATATACATTAAATTAAAATTTAATTTAAAAATTATTTTTTATGTTAGTTTGTAAGTCAGTTTTTTTGTGTAGATATTGTAATTTTTTCAATGAAACACTGTTTTGCTATTTTTCAGTTACCAAACCTAAACATTGTGATATGTATTAATATCGTGTATCATAAAAAAGTATTGTGATATGATATTTTTGTCATATCACTCAGCCATAAAAGCAAGTTTTCTTCCACCTTGTACATGGCTGTTGTCGGTCATGTTATAACAGCTATAAAACAGTTCATTATTCATTACACCAGCCTCTTTATTCTCTCTTTCAAAGTTAATAAGATAAAATTGCAGCTTGTCACGTTATTGCCAAACCGTGAAGAAGTGTAAACTCCTCTGTCCTTAAAACGTCGGAAAACTTAAAGTTCCAGCTTTAACTCTGACTGTTACTCTGACACTGGAGACTCCTTCCATACATGTTACATAATCATCCCTGTGAATGAGCCGTTACTATAGAAACGATAATGTATTTGAACAAGTGCATTAATATAAACCTGCGCTACTGTCAGAACTGCTGTTAGAGAACATCTGCAGGTTTTGTCATTCCTGCCACTCGTGTGTGTGTGTCTGTGTGTGTCTGTGTGTGTGTGTGTGTGTGCGTGTGTGCACGTGTGCTTGTGTGTGTGTGTGTGTGTATATGTGTGAGCTGCATTGTGTCTTTGTGTGATCGCTCGCTCTCAGTTCTCTTCACCTGGAGTTTGTAAATTGTAATCAGATCTCCAGTGTTGTACACAAACAGGTCCAGCTGAATGCCTTCATGCTTCTGAGCTCATTCTGCAGGAGTGTGTTTTTCATGAGAATTCCTCCAACCCTATAATGATAGGGGAAGGTTTGAGCGGTTAAAAGAACGAAGTCCTGCTTAAAGAAAAAAAAAAACCTTTGGTTCTTTTCACAATATTTTTCTGTTGTTTTATTGCTTCTTGGAGATTAATCACAGCAGTCTGTTTGTGTGCATTTCTGTCTAGTAGATTTAAGGAGAATTTCTGGGGCTTTTTTCTGTGCAAAAGCTGTAAAAAAAAAAATAAATAAATAAAATAATAAAATAATAACTTGTTGCTTGAAAAACTTAACTGTAGGCAAAAAATAAATTTGAAAAAATGAAGAATGTCTGAGACTAAAATTGTACGTTTATGAAAAAAAATACACAGATGAAAGGGAAAAGAAATAAAATTGCAAGGAAAAGAAGTCACAAATTTATAAAAAACAAAACTTGGTGTTTTTCTTATAAATTTGTCTTACAAATTTATGACTAGAATCTCAGAGAGCATCTTGTAAATTTCAAAATTTTTTAATTAAAAAAAAAATTCTGTACACCCTGTAGGGCACTAACTTCTTTTTAGTAGACACCTATTGGCATTGGCACTTAAGCATGGTTTTATTAGTGTGGAAATGTTCTTGACTACAAAGCACCTTGTACGTCGCTCTGGATAAGAGCGTCTTCCAAATGCCTTAAATGTAAATGTAATCTCAGAAATATTTCCACCCTCCCCCAGTTCTGTAATTTTGTTTATTAACTTAATTCGTTACCCTTTTTTGCCTAATATTCACTATAATGCTGCCGTATAAATTCACATTTAGTGTATAAATTCAGTATAAATTGCTGAAACTTTTTGTTCGTTTTTTGTTCAGTATATATTTTTATTTTTTTATTGTAAAATTAAATCCAGTAAAAAAAAAAAAAAAAAAATTAAACAGAAATGAAATTGTATTTTAAATAAATTTGGGATAAAATCTGCTTCTCATGGTCATCATAATGAGCAATAAATAAATGAGAATCTCTTTAGAACAAAAGCTGAGTAATCTAGAATGAAAAAATAGTTTAGAGAGAGAGAGAGAGAGAGAGAGAGAGAGAGAGACTGTCACTTTATTACAGTAGACACATAAAGTAACTAAAAAGAGATAGCAGTATAATAGTAGCAACTGTGGAGCCTAGGTGTTTATCAGCTGCTCGTATCAACTGATAAATGCTTCCTCAATATAAATTATATTGTCAGAGAATTTTTAGCATCATAATATCGTAATACATTGTGTTCTGTGGTCTGTTAGATATTTGTTAATGGTGTTCCATTTGTAAGATTGTACATGATTTTTTGGTTGTTGCTTTTTGTTGTTAGTTTGGCAATTTATTTGGAGGCGGGGCTACGTACAGTATGAGCACAGTTTGTGATGTCACAAATAAAAATTCAACCAATCACGGACCGACGTCCCGCCATGTTCTGCTTATATCACTAGAAATTCTGACCATGCAGCGAGAACCTTAATTTTATTTTAAACATAGAGTCTGTGTGCTGCTTGTGTCCGGTGTAAAGGTTTTGGATTAAAATGTTAATGTGTTGGATGGAATCCTGCTAAAGTCTGGTGTGAAAATGGACTTGAGCGGAGCTCTGAGCTCATTTACATTTTTGGTAATAAGGCATTAATGTGAAATCTGAACAGTTTGAGTGTTTGTGCAGAGGTCTTATGGTGTTGCTGGTAATTCAATGCGACTGGCTGATGTGATCTCTCACATCTGGATCAGATGATGGTAACAGTGACAGAAACGCCATCGTACAAAGCTCCTGTTTAATATATAATAAAGGCTTTTCTTTCGGTTTCTCTTTAGATGAGAGCCAGCAGAAGGACCAAAGAGACTGCGCCAAGCCTGAGGTGAGGGAAATGTGTCCATGCACACACACACACACACACACACACACACACACACACACTTGCATTCTCCAGTTTCTCTTTAATGACAATGGAGTGAAATCCACTCCTTTTTTTTTTTTTAAGTTTGTGCCAGGCCATTGTGTCTTTCACATAAACAAATGAACAAATCCTACCCGGTTTGCATACTTCCTTTAATAAATATCTCATTTGAATAATTTGTATGTAAATTAGTGGGTGGGGTCAATGCAAATAGATTAACATATGACCTGCAGCCTGACAGAGACTCAGTGTGTGTAAAAAAAAAAAGTACAACTGAAGGGCAGGTATTAACTTAGTGGAAGCTTGTGTTTTTTGCCAGTTGCTGATGAGAAAAGAAAATCATTGTAGCAGAAATGTTCATGTCAGCAGGAGTTCAACATCAACACCATCCTCAACAGGAGCTAGTGTGTGTTAAGTGATGATAACTCTGACCAGAAGAAGGACATCAGGATGGATCAAACAGGTCCAGAAATCAGAGGGGGTCAGAATCACTGGTATCTCAGGTAGCAGGTGCGGAGAGAGAGAGAGAGAGAGAGAGAGAGAGAGAGAGACAGGATGTTTGGTATACTCATTGTCATTGGGATATACAGTAAAGCTCCCCTCCACCGTCAACAAACCTGAGTGAACGTGCCGAGTGGGGGACGACAGCATCCAAACATCCCAGTTAACCAAAGGGCAGATGGTGGCCTACTGGTTAGGGAAGTGCCCCATAACCGAAAGATTGAAGGTTTGAATCCCACGACCCACAAGGAACCACTGAGGTACCCTGAGCAAGGTGCCGCCCCCAAGCACTGCTCTCCGGGCGCTGAAAATACAATTTTACAATTTTACATATGAGATAAATGCAGAGACAATGATGACAATAAATCACTTTCACTTTACTTCAAAACACTGCCCAAAATCCTCCAGATCTGCTCATTTACATTAAAAAAAAAAAGTTATTAACAAATGGCTGGAGTAAATAAATATGTTTTCATACTAGACTTAAATATTCAGAGTCCTGAGTCAGTAAAGGGAAGGCTGTTCCATAACTGTGGGGCTTTATAAGAGAAAGATCTGCCCCTGCTGTAGCCTTTATTAGAGGTACCAACAAATAGCCTGCACCTTTTGATCTAAGTAGGCGTGGCTAATCATAATGCTTTATAGGTCAGTAGTAGTATTTTATAATCAACCTGAAATTTGATTGGGAGCCAATGAAGTGTACATAAGATAGCTGTGATGTGCTCAAATCTTGTTGTTGTTTTAGTAAGGACTCTCGCTGCAACATTCTGGACTAACTGGAGCTTGAGATTAAGGCATTACAGTAATCTAAGATAGAGGTAACAAACGCATGAACTAGAATTTCTGCATTGTGCAGTGACATCACATTTCTGAGATGAAAGAAGGCTGTCATTAGCATTATTACCCACATGAGCATCAAATTAGAGACTGGAGTGAATATTTACACCAAGGTCTTCTCTCTCTCTCTCTCTCTCTCTCTCTCTCTCTCTCTCTCTCTCTCTCGCTCTCTCTCTCTCTCTCTCTCTCTCTCTCTCTCGCTTGTCACTCATACATGCTTGTGCTGGAACCTAGACATTACAGGTAGCCTAAAGCGTAAGGATGGTTCTGTGCATACTGTGGAATATAATCCTGCTTGCGCCACTGTATTAAATATTATATTTTGTCATCTATTTTTTCCTTACTGAACTTCTACAGTTATTTAGATGTATAACAGAACAATATAAAAACTGTAAAAATGTAATTAATTATTATTAGTTAATATGACTCCAAATGCAAATTAGCTTGTTTTATTTTGGGGAAAAAAACTAAAAGTAACTTTGATGTTTTTTTCAGACGTACAGAAATCAAACACTACGTCACACACCATACACACACCATACACACTCTGTACACACTCATGAATGCCATTTACACACACATGAGGAGTCCTCCTCAGCAATAGTTAATGTGTGTGTGTGTGTGTGTGTGTGTGTGTGTGTGTGTGTGTGTGTGTGTGTGACAGAAAAAAGACCTAGTGTCTAAAAAGCACGTGGTCTGGTCATCCAAATACGTCCCTCAACCCTGGAAGCCGGAGGTAAGAAAAAACTCCCAGTTAACAGTTTTTTAGGTGAGAAGAACAAGGACAAGGAGGCGTGTCAAATATTTATTTAAATCATTCGTTAATATCGTTTAAAACGTATTGCAAAAAAAATAGGAAATGTAGCTAAATTTAGCATATTTACATAACAAATACTGATGTTGATTAACATAAACTGTTCCTGTTAAAGAAATAAATATAATAAATAAATATAATATTAAAAACAAGTAAATTAATTAAAAGTGTATTCACACAAACATGCTGAAAATGATATTTTATTTAAAGTATGATCAATACAGTATACTATTTAAGACATTTTAAGAAATCAATTTGAGCAATGTAATTTTTTTTATTTGATTAATATTTTTTTTTACTAAAGTTTAATTAAGTTCAAGAACAACACCATAACAGAAACTCTTCTTGATTTCAGTATAAAGGACAGGCGAATCTTCACATCTTTGAGGACTGGTGTGGAACCTCCGTCGCAAGCCTCAGAAAGAACCCACAATATCCCCTGTACCCTCACGTAGGTGCACAAACTTATGCACAATCATGGAACTTATCAACTTTATTATCTCCTTTCTGTCTCTCTATAATGCTAAAATCATTTAAAGCCTTTCACCAATACACCAAGATTTACACTCATAACAATAAGTTATCTAAAGAACCCTTGAAGAACCCTTGAAGAACAATGTTCTCAGAGCTTATCTAATAACTGCTTAAGTGTCCAAATATTTTATTCTCAATACTTACGTTTAGCTTTTGCTACTTCATACATTTTTGAAAAAATGGATTATTGAAGGGTTCTTTAAGGGTTCCTTGGGTAATTAAGGGTTCTTAGCCTCCTTTCTGATAGGAACACTAGAACTGTTCTACACACCTAGAACGTTAATATAACTTCTTTGTTTTTGGTACTTGGTACACTCTTAAAATAAAAGGACCTCGATGGGATTTTTAAGGGTCTGTAGGATAATTAAGGATTGTGAAAGTGTTTTATGTGGAGTGCTTACTAAGAAGAACCTTTAATTATCATCCTAAGAATCCTTTTCTTCTAGTAATGAAACAAATGTAATTGTAAAAACAATTGATGTAATTGTTTTATGTTCTATGTAAATCCTACCTAAAAAATCCTAAAAGTGTCTGTCCTTATCAGAAAGGAGGCTAGGGGCTTTAGGTCTCTTTCTGAACAAAGAACCATTTATGGTTCCACAAAGGACTACAAAAAAGAGCCCTTAATAGAACAAAATCCTTTCTTGTCCTTTCCAGAACCCTTACACATTTGAAGAACCTTCTTTTTTTATTCCAAGAGCTAAACCTTAAACAGGTTCTAAAGGTTAGGAAGAAAGTACTGAATAATAATTTGGAGTTTGTACAGCACACTGTCCCTGTTTATACACACACTTATTGATAAAAGGTTCTTCAAGGGTTCTTTAAGGATTCACTGGGTAGTTAATCTTCTAGTTTCTTGCTAAAAGGGTAACAGTTTGTCCATTGTGTAGTAGAAGTTAAAGAGTGAATATTTGTCTGTGTTCTATACCTCTTTTTTTAACTCTATACTCATCCATCCTTTTCACAGTCTCGTATCACAGTGAAGAAACTCGCCGTGTCTCCGAGCTGGAAGGATTACGGCCTCAGGATCTTTGGCTACATCCACCCATACGTCAGCGGTCAGTCTCTCTCTCTCTCACACACACACACACTCACACACTCACACTTGTCCATGGTTCTCTGGAACCCTCTTCAGTAACACTCTCACACTGTCTGTGTTTTTCAGGCGAGTTTCTTTTCGCAGTAGCGTCTAAAGATAACTGTGAGTTCTGGCTGAGTCAGGATGAGAACCCGGAGAACCTGCGACTCCAAGCTCATGTTGGAAAGGTGGAAGTTCAAGCAGTTGTCCAGATTATTTGAAAGATGCTCAGATTTGTGCTTGATATAAAAGTGTGTGTGTGTTTTACAGACCGGTACGGAGTGGAGCGCTCCAGGAGAATACGGCAAATACTCCAGCCAGATATCCAAACCTATCATGTAAGAGTGTGTGTGTGTGTGTGTGTGTGTGTGTGTGTGTGTGTGTGTGTGTGTGTGTGTGTGTGTGTGTGTGTGTGCTAATTTAACTTATAAATCCTGTAATCTATAATATAATAATCAAAGCCACGTGTCATTTGTCATCGTAGCATTTAAAAAAGACTGTTATTTTGACATACAGATTTATGCTTTATTTATTGTTTTATTCTATTAAAGGTCACAAGTTTTATGCAACACTCTATATACATGTATGGTTTTAATTGTGTGTGTTTTATTGCATGATTATTGTGCTTATTATCTTTAATAATGAGAGTGAACAGGAGAAATGGTTCATTTAATATTCTGATGTGTTATAATGTGCAGTTCTCATCGCTAATGACAGAAGGGTTCCTTTTGGAGCTGTGAATGAGGCGATGCAATTTTATAATCAAATAGTTATGGAGATCAGCAGGCAGTGGTGGCATGTCTCTCACACTCACACACACACACACACACACATACACACACATACACACACACACACACACACACACACACACAGAGAGAGAGAGAGAGAGAGAGAGAGAGATGAAATATACATTTTGTACTTCACAGATGTAGATATAATTTATGTTAGATTGATGACTTGTATGAGCTCACAATAAACTAAACAACAGAAATCAGCTTGGAAAAGCGAGTGTGTTAGACAGAACATTCAGAAAATATAATCGCACAAAATTTATTTTTGGAAAGAACCAGTAATAATTTTACTTCTGTTATTTATTGTCTTTTTGCTCTTCTTTCTTGCAGACTTCATCAGCAGAAAAGGTTTTACTTTGAGCTGATCCACAAACACAACAATCACGGCACCGACCACGTGGAAGTCGCAGTGAGTCTTCCTGTTCACCGCATGTTGACCGCGTGTTGACCGCGTGTTGACTGCGTTCTATGCTAAAGTTGCTATATTGAATCTTGGGTTTCGCTCAGACACTTTAGCGAGGAGTCTAGCTTTGTGTTCTTGGCATTATTCGTTTGTATGTTCTACATTTATTTATCCGCTATCAAATTCACCTTCCACTACACAAAATCATCTGGTGCTAATATCCCTCCCTGGTTTGCGTCTCTGTCCACTGAACTCAAACTCAAGTTCAGTCATTAATATGTGTGAATCTCCTGCTGTCCTGATTTCTCAGTACCATGATCTTATCATTAATCATGTAAAGTTCCTGGACTGTAAAGCTGAGCTGTAAAGGTTCCACAGGAACAGTGTCAGTGTTCAGATGAGACAGACGTGAGAGAAAATCTCCCCAAAGCTGTTCTTATGGACTTTTATAGATTTTTAATCTGTAACGTTCACACGCTGCAGCAATACAGTAAAAGTAGTTCTGTATCTCTGAAAGGAGTTTACAGCTTTAACACACAAACAGCCAGAAAACGTTAGGATTTTTAGTGTGACGACTGTCCCATGAACGTCTGCGTGATTTATAGAGAGATCCTACAGGCGTCCTCTGAGAGTGTCACTGAGGACGCTCGTGTGAAAAGTTCTCCAGTTTACAGTAAACAGGGTTTCTGGACTTTTCTCAGTTCTGGGAAATGATTTTAAGTTCTTTTCTGTAGCAAACACACACACACACACTCACACACACACACACACGCTGCAGGATAGAGGTCAGAGTGAAATAATAACATGTTCTTTTTAGATAAAATATTTAATTTAGATTAAATAAATGTGTTTTTTTTTGTTTGTTTGTTTTTTTTTTACAGTGGAGACTCAATAAAGCTGGAACACAGTTTGAAATTATTGACTCCAACTCGCTGTCTCTTTATACCGGTAAGAGACTTGTACCTCTATTTCTATATATATATATATATATATACTGTATATGTGTGTGTGTGTGTGTGTGTGTGTGTGTGTGTGTAGCATTGGAAAGGTTGCAGAACTGGAATAGCCGCCTCTGTCAACATTCCATATCCCCGCCATGCTGGCATCCCAAAATAGTTCAAATGATATGTTTGTTGGTGTGTGTGTGTGTGTGTGTGTGTGTGTGTGTGTGTGTGTGTGTGATGTTTATATTACATTGTGGGGACCGAATATCCCCACAATGTGATAAAAACCTTTTATTTTTTTCCTTGTACAGACCAGAAAAAAAAGTCCCCACTCAAAGAAAAAATCCTTTTTTGTCTCTTTTTTTTGTGTCTCATGTGTAGGTTATAATAATATAGGTGTGAATTATTGTATGCATGGGACGGCATGTGAATGTGTATTGTGTGTGTGTGTGTGTGTGTGTGTGTGCACGTCTGTCAGTTTTTCTGTCTGTGCGCGTGCGCGTGCGCGTGCGTGCGTGCGTGTGTGTGTGTGTGTGTGTGTGTGTGGTAGTATATTTAGCTGAAGTATCTGCTTACAGCCGTCTCAGTGGTTTTAAAGTGGAGCTCCTTTAATGTTCAGTTTGGAATTTATTTTATGATTTTTTTTTTTATTTCAGTTTTTACTACTTCTGTTCCTTTTTTATCTCATCAGTGTGAGAAAATCTCACACACTGTTACACACCTCCTTCAGTAAGAGGGTATATCGAGCCCACAATACAGCCTGTGTTCCTGTAGGTCAGAAATTAGTAACAATGCACACTGTTAAAAGTTAAAATTATTTAAATTTAAAATTACAACTTAAAAAATATATATTTAAATTTGTCTTTGTGGTTTTTAAACGATGAATTTCATTCATTTGGGACGTTAGTATAACAACTCGTATCACTAAAACTGCAAAAAACGGTCTAATCACAGACTATACAGAGTGTTAAAAAAGTTATAAATGTTATTTTTATTTCACAATTTATCTACTAAAATTAAACAGGGAGTTAAAATGTAATGTTAGGAAATTTTTACAACAATGTGATATTCATTAGTCAATTTTAAACAGATTATTTTTAAGTAATGCACATGATTGTTCCATGTTCATTTTAAACAAAAATGGCCTGTATGTCTTCAGACTCATAAATGGGATAAAGTCGATGGATAAACTTCTGGGTAAAGGTTATGTCTCCGAGCCAATCGTCATCCAGGATTAATAAAAAATACAGCGATCAAGTTTTATTTACACATTCAAAGTCCACGACTTACGATGAAAAGTTGTGTCAATAAGCAGGTGTGGAAAGATCCTCACATTAAGGTACTTAAGTTGATTTTCTTTCAGATTATTAAAATCATCTTTGTATTGTGTGTGTGTGTGTGTGTGTGTGTGTGTGTGTATTAGTCGAGTCCTCTCTGAAGATGAGTGATGTCAGTCACGTTCCTCAGACGGCTGCTAGTCACGTAGCCCTGCCTCTAGAAACATCACAAGCTCCACACCACGGGGCAGAGATGCTGAGAGAAGACCCTCGTGACACCTTTTTTAAAAGTGAGAAGTCAATACACACACGTACACAATACACACATGTACACATACATACATACACACACACACACTTTATTCACCAGATATAAACATCCTGTTTACACTGCAACCAAAACTCCAAAAAACCTCACCGATATAATATATCATAACCGAAACTCCTCTTAATAAGTCTTTATCATAACCAAAAATCCTGACGTATCACATCTTTGCATAAAGCAGGGAACAGCACCTGAGCTGATTTGCATTTTACACATGATGCACCAATCAGGTCTCACTTTGGAGAAACAACATTTAACTACAGTTAAAATCCAACCACAGTCCAACACCCTATTAAATCCCACGCAAATATGAGCATTAAAATGATATGAAGGAATAATCAGTGCAAAATCCTCACTATAATAGTCATCTGTAAATGTAAACGTGTACAAATATTATATTATATTAGAGCAATTTATTTATATGAATGTAATTCTCATTCAGAAGAATATTTGTATATATATTTATATAAAAACTTGTACAACAGTTTATATTACATACTGTATATAATACTATAATATTTAAAAAAAAAAATAAAGAAAATGTAAACGCTACTGCGAAAGTATTAAAGGCTAGAATAAATCAATAAAATGCACATGGATGGATAATAGATAGCACTCTTATAAATATATAACATTTCTGCAATATAAAGAATATAAAGTGTGTGTGTGTGTGTGTGTGTGTGTGTGTGTGTGTGTGTGTGTGTGTGTAGTGCCATTACTGGACAAGTCCCAATTATGGGGTGTGTTACCACAATGTTCCTATAAACCCAGTTACACCGTTAAAGGAAAGTCGATCAGCCGTTATCAGGGTCTGCGGTTTGTGAGTACACACACACACACACACATACACACACACCACACACACACCACACACACACCACACACACACACACACACACACACACACACACATACACATTTTTAAACACACATTAACCACACATTATTTACATTTTTTAAATTTGTAATTGAATTGGCCAACATGTCCAAATAGAAATGTGTGGTGTGTGTGTGGTGTGTGTGTGGTGTGTGTGTGGTGTGTGTGTGTTTTGCAGGTCCATTTGTCTTACGTTTTCCCCAACGACTTCACCCGACTCACACACATGGAGAACAGCAACATGTGTTTCTACCAGATCAAACCGTACTATTTAGAGATGTAATCACACACACACACACACACACACACACACACACACTCTCTCTCTGTCTCTCTCTCTCTCTCTCTCTCTCTCTCTCTCTCTCTCTCACACACACAAACAAACAAATCAGTATTGTATTGGCAATTAAACAAAACGCTTTTTATAAGTTTTAGTAATGTAAACAACTTAGTTTGTTTTATTTTTCAATAAGGGCTATTAGAATATTAATATAAATAATAATAATATTTAACATCACTTATTTTTCGGGGATTTTGAATGAAACCATAGTTTTTCAGACATGATGTCTCTCTCTCTCTGTCTCTCTCTCTCTCTGTCTCTCTCTCTCTCTCTCTCTCTCTCTCTCTCTGTCTCTCTCTCTCTCTCTCTCTCTCTCTCTCTCTCTCTCTCTCT
>JAOVYU010000042.1:35589352-35591852 GCA_025674565.1 Synodontis membranacea
CTTTTGAATTTGGGGTTTTCATAATCTGTAAGCCATAATCATCAGAATTATAACAAATAAAGGCTAGAAATATCTCGCTTTGCATGTAATGAGTCTATATGATATTAGTTTCACCTTAAGTTGAATTACTGAAATAAATGAACTTTTGCACAATATTCTAATATTTTGAGTTTCACCTGTATATACGTACATATGGATATATATATACCTTGTATTCATATTTATTCATGTGCATATTTCTTATATTTGTATTTTGTATATTTTGTACACCACTATTGCTTGTGAAGCTTGTACCTAAGAATTTTACTCACATGTACTGTACCAGTGTACCAGCAATGTAATGTGACAATAAAAGTGATTTGATTTGATAGATGGCCTGCTCCATCTGAAGATTAGTCTGGGAGTGGTAGCCCGAGGACAGGCTGCAAGTGGCATTGATCAGATGGCAGAAGGCCATCCAGAACTGGGTGGAGAACTGGGGCCCTCTGTCTGAGACGATGACCTTGGGGAACCCATGCAGATGAACTACTTGCTCCAAGATGAGTTCAGCAGTTGTGCGTGCCGAGGGCAGTCCAGATAGAGGGACCAGGTGGATGGACTTGGAGAAGCAGTCGATGATGGTGAGGATGGTGTCCTTGCCCTCTGACTCCGGGAGACCCATGATGAAGTCCAGGGCAATGTGGTACCAGGATCGCAAGAGACAGGCCGGCGTTAAAGTTCTTGGGCACTTGGGTGTTGGGCTCTTTGGCCCTGGCACACACCACGCAGGCCTGGCTGAATTCCGACACATCCTTGGCCATGGAAGGCCACCAGAGGGCTCGCCAGAGATAGAGGAGGGTTTTGTAGCAGCCAGGGTGGCCAGCCGGGGTGGAGGAGTGTCCCCAGGCAAGGGGGAGGGCGATGATGCGGTGGTGGGTGAGGACAGGCACGGGGTCCAGTAAGAGAGGTGGAAGTTAAATTGTTTGAAAAACAGGGCCCACCATGCCTATCAGGGGTTGAGTTGTTTGGCCTGCTAGATGGCGATGAGATTCTGGTTTTCCGGCCAGACTGTAAATGTGTGACCAGTGATGCCGTTGTACAGCTTGCAGCTTCTGTGGGTCCATTGCCACGCCTTGGGTCGAAATGACGAAGCCCAGGAACGTGGTGGAGTGCTGGTGGAAGGCGCATTTCTCCAACTTACAGAACAGTTGGTGGGCGAGCAGCCTCTTGAGGATGGCTCTAACTTGCCGGATGTGCTCTTGCAGGGTGCAGGAGTAAACCAAGATGTCATCCAAGTATTACAGAGGCCAAAGGGCATTACAAGGCTCTCATAGTGGCCGGTGGGGGTGATGAAAGTGGTCTTCCACTTGTCGCCCTCTCGGATGCGCACCAGATTGTAGGTCGAGCTTCATGAAATGAACCCGAGAGGGCGTTGAGAGGCAGTGTTGGTGAAGGGGAGAGGGTGACAGTTCTTGACCGTGATTCAGTTCAGCCCCCGATTGTTGGAGCAGAGACAGAAGGAGCCAACATTCTTCTTCATGAACAAGAACCCCACAGCCACCAGGGACAAGGAAGGCCGGATGCTGCCATGGTGGAGGGCCTCACTGACGTACCATGGCTTGGGAGAAGAGGCGACCGTGGGGGGGGCACCAAGCCTGGCAGGAGGTTGATAGCCAGGCCGTAGGGGCGATGAGGCAGCAACTGGATGGCCCTTTTTTTGCTGAAGACCCCCGCTGTCGGGAGCCTCTGTTTCCCTGGAGCATGTCCCAGCCAGTGCCGGGAGACAGAGCTCACAACAGCTCAGCCCCCACTGGAGGATGCAGTTGCCGGTCCAAGAGATGAGGGGGTTGTGCTGGAGAAGCCAGGGGTGGCCCAGGATGATGGGAGGTGAGGAGATGGAGGTGACCAGGAACTCCTGGGTCTCCGAATGGTCCACAATAGTGAGAAAGACGGGGACGGTGCAGTGGGTGATAGGGACTGGTGGTGAGGGGCCAACCGTCCATGGCGGTGATGGGGACCAGCCGGGATAATGCCTTCAGTTGGATCCCCAACTATTTGGCAAAATCACAGTTGATGAAGTTCCTTACTGCTCCTGAGTCCATGAAGGCGGGGGTCTCAAGGTGCTTGTGACCAAACCCGAGGAGGGCCTGAACTGCCAGTCGGGACCTGGCTGGGTGTATGGAGAGGATGGTGCTGGCCATTTCCCGGACAGAGGGTGCAGATGGCACGGTGGTGGGATGGGGAGGCACCGGAGGCGCAGAGGCCCTGCTTGAAGCGTCACTCTCTTTCTCCGCGGTGGTCAGGGAGGCATGCCCTAGCTGTATGGGTTCCCTGGCCTCAGCTCCTAGGTGGGCCATGGGCAGAGGTGGAGAGCTGACGGGGGGCAGTGTTGGGGGATCTGTCCGGTGTGTGCTGGGAGGGTAGCGAGGAGAGGTCTTGAGGCGGGAGCAGGTCGATCCGCTGACACAACTGGATGAGGCCCTCTAGGTTGGTGGGGAGCTCCCTCCCGACGAGCTCATCC
>JAOVYU010000042.1:35596852-35606852 GCA_025674565.1 Synodontis membranacea
AGCACACACACTCTCTCACACACACACACACACACACACACACACACACACACACACATACCTGAGCATACTGCGTTCTTTTGTTTTCCTATTACTTCACTCTGTGTGGGCTTGCACACACACACACACACACACACACACACACACACACACACACACACATATATATATATGTATATATGTGTGTGTGTGTGTGTGTGCATTACAGCTTGGACATATAGAGTGTAACATAGAGGAATGTGCTCCGCTTGTGTGTGAAGCCGGACTAGTGAAAGTCAAAAGTCCCGGAAAGTGCTGTCATGAATGTCAAGGTACAAATGATTAAAAATATAAAGCCTCTTTTTTCTGCAGGAATAAGCAAAATTCTATGCTTACTGTGTATATGTGTGTGTGTGTGTGTGTGTGTGTGTGTGTGTGTGTGTGTGTGTGTGGCAGAAGTCAGGGCTCAGTGTGTGTATGAGGGACAGGTGTATGTTTCTAATGAGCAGTGGGAGGTGGATGAATGCACTTCCTGCACGTGTATATCTGGAGACGTGTACTGCCAAACCGAGAGATGTCCACCAGTGTCCTGTGCTTCTGTGAGTCTCTTTCACTCACACACACTCACTCACACACACACACACACACACACACACACACACACACACACACACACACACACACACACACACAGTGTATCCTTACAGAAAACTTCAATATATAAATGATTACACCATAATGTATTTATACGAGCGCATTAATATAAAGCTGTGATGTGCAGCTGCATTATTGTCAGAACTGCTGTTATAGAAAACTAATCAACCCCCTCTGACCAATCAGAGTCCAGAATCCAAGAGCATTGTGTGTGTTATAAGACTTTAAAAGACTTTAAAAGTGAAACAGCCATCAGCAAATATAATATAATATAATATCTTCTTTTGGGTAAATCACACTGCATGGAATAATTTGTGTTGACTCCACACCCATTAATTACACATTGCCACTTAAAGGCAGACACACAACCTGGAGTGTGTGTTTGTATCCTTTCTGTGTTTATTATACACATGTCTGTGTTTATTAACAGGATGAAACTCTGTCTGTGATTCCCGGGATGTGTTGCCCACGCTGTATCCCGCGTCCTGCTACATGCGTAGTGTTCGGAGATCCTCACTATCGCACGTTCGATGGCAAGATGGTGAACTTCCAGGGGACGTGTACCTACGTTTTAGCACAGGATTGTGAGGGCGGAGACTTCAGGTGTGTGTGGTGAAGAAACTATAGATTGTGCTTTAGTGTCACGTCAACTAATGTGTGTGTGTGTGTCTGTTAGTGTTCACGTGACGAATGATGATCGCGGCCGTAAGGGTGTGTCCTGGACTAAAGAGGTGACGGTTTACATCAGGGATCTTGTGATACAGCTGCAGCAGGACTGGGTGGTGAAGGTGATCGATCTTCTTACAGTAAAGAATTTTTATATATACAGACTTAGATTCAAAACATGTTAAAGTGAGTGTTTTATATTTCTAACTCCTCATGTTGAGTTTTATTGAGTTTAAGATGTTTTATCACTTGTATTTGCCGTAGTTTCTCCTCTTGATATTTTCACAGTCTGCTTTGGGTTGATCATTAATCATGATATATGTAATCACAGATTAAAGGTTGATTAATAGGAGCACCATGTAGCACCATCTGTCACCATGACCCCGAACTGAATAAATAAACTGATGCTGTGAATCAAATTGCATACTTATGTCCTATTCTAGATTGTTGTTGAACACCAGCACTAATGACTTTCTTCCTAATATTAGTGTTTGGATAACCAGGATAAAAACGTCTTAACCTCCTGAGAGATCTGATTTGAGTTCAATAATAATGAGGTTTTTGATTTGAGATCATGACAACAATCACGACGACGGCAGAAATTTCTTTTAAAGAGAAGTGTGACGGCGTACGCTAGGCTGGTATGAGACGTTGGTATCGAGGAATCTTTCATGAATATGAAAAAATGAGCTCATTATCGATCCACCGGTATAGTGATCACTGCATCCCCGAGTTTAACTGTAACTTCAGTAACTTTTTTTAACATATTTTTTTGCTTAACAGGATAACGTTGCCATGGTAACTATTAAACGCTCTGCTAGTGAATCCCTCACTGTGTGTTCTTCACTAACAGGGAATTAGAACCGAACTGTCTTTATGTTCCTCTGGTTCTCAGGTTGATCAGCAAACCGTCACGCTTCCGTTTCTTAAAGAGCCGTATATTTACCTGGAGCGCAAATCCAACACCATCCTCCTCAACACCAACGTTGGCATGAAGGTACGTGTGTGTGTGTGTGTGTGTGTGTATGAGAGACAAATGAGAAAGTATGTAAATACTAACAAATAATAATACTAAATATTAAAACAGAAAGAAAAGAGATTGAATATTTAAATGAACTTAGAATTGTAAAAAGAAAAAACAAAACCACAAACTCTAAAATAAATCAGATGCTCTGTTGTGATGGAGAGTCTCATTCTCCATCTCTTCTTTATCTATTCTTTATCTGTTCATCTGTTCCCCATCTATTCTCGATCTGTTCTTTAAATGTTCTTCATCTGTTCTTTGTCTGTTCTCGGTCTGTAGGTGTTGTGGAACGGACGTTCTCGCCTGGAGGTCAGTGTTCCAGGTACATATAAGGAGCACATGTGTGGTCTGTGTGGAAACTTCAACAACTATCCTCAGGACGACATGCAGCTGCGTAACAGACAGATCACCACCTCGGAGGCGACGTTTGGAAACAACTGGAAGGTAAAACAGCACGGAGGAGACGATGCTTCCTAACACAGGAACGCTTTACACCTCTACTCTAATGATGTTCCTATTCTCAAATACTAAACAAGAGAAAAAGAAAAAGTAAATAAAGAGAATCTTGCATGACATCGAACAATTAAATGTGAAATGGTTTAATTTTGTTACGTTTTTTTTTTTTTTATTTCTGCCAAATTAATATTTACATTTGTTCTTCTTTTAGTAAAACGGCTTCATTTTGCACCTGAACAGAATATTTGTTGTAGTTGATCTCTCACGTGTTAATGTAGAAATTAGTAATGATGGTGTGAACTGATATCCCACAATGCATTGCAGGTGGGCAGTGGGAATGACACGAGTGCTCAGTGCTCAGACGCGAGGAACATCGACCCGTGCAAAGAGGCTGGATATTTCGTCCATAAGGCGGCCAACAGTCGCTGTGCGGTCCTAAAGTCCTCCGCGTTTGAGCGCTGTCACAGAGTGGTGCCTCCGGAGATGTTCTTTGCCTCGTGTGTGTACGACCTGTGTGCCTGCGCAGCCAACGCAGACGAGTGTTTATGTGATGCCCTGGAGGCATACGCTTCTGAGTGCCGAGAGGCCGGAGTCGTCTTACAGTGGAGATCACCTTCCCTCTGTGGTGGGTCTCACACACACACACACACACACACACACACACACAATATCAAACAATTAGAGATTATCAGTAAAAGACTTTAAAACACATTCATGGTTATTTTTTTAATGCTGTGAAAAGTCTAATGGTGAAACAGCTTAGTTCGTTTTCTCACTTGCATATAAACAGTCACCAGCCTCTTTATTCTCTCTCTCAAAGTAAATAAGACAAAAAAAACACAGCTTTTCATGTTACTGAGAAACCGCAAAGAAGTATAAACTGTCCTGAAGACAGAATTCTACTGTAGAGTTCCAGCTTTAACTCAGACTGTTAGAAAGCGCTGACACTGGAGACTCCTTCCATACATGTTACAAAGCACACTTCTCCTTACAGAAAAGTTCACCATATCAGCGATTACACAAGTGTATGTGGAGAGTCTGCTGTACACGTCCCTGTGAATTAGAACTGTCATAGCATCTGATGCCCAGGTGACATTTTATTGATGTTCGTCTGTGTCCTGTCTTGTAGCTGTGGGATGTCCTGTGGATCGCGGGTTTGTTTTTGATGAATGTGGTCCTCCGTGTCCTAAAACCTGCTTCAACAAGGATGTGCCGCTGGGCGTGATCGAGGCACACTGCTTTAAACCATGTGTTCCAGGCTGTCAGTGTCCCGCTGGACTGGTGGAACATGAATCCCACTGCATTTCCCCAGAAAAATGTCCAAAAATCATCCACGGAAGCCCCTGATCTCCTCAGATCTGCACCAGGAACTAAACCTGCACTATAAGGTCACCATTTTTACTCTGTAACTGATGTCTCTTTAACTAGTATATTGCATTATGGGAATTCTGTATCTGCTGTGGTTTATGGTTCATACACTGCTGCTGGTTGTTGTCATTTTCTTGGACCTGGTGCTATTTAGAGCGATCCTCAATCCCCAGACTGACCGTTCACTCTGTCTAAACAGTATACAAACTCTAAGTTGCTATTTGCAGAAAAGTTGTGGGGCTGAGCAGCGCCCTTATGATTATGGGCGGGGCTAATTTCAGGGCCAGAAATGTAACAAAGTTTTTAAATTTATTAAAGTTAGAAAATGGAGTATCTTTGGAATTGATTGATTATTACAGATATAGGAACATCTGTACATACAGGTGTTACATACTGAACATTTAAAACCAGAATGAAAAGTTAGTCCTATATAATGTTAATGTTATGTTTATTTTAAATGTAGTTTAGTTTTTGAGAGTTTTATCTTTCACCTAAAAAAAAAATGCAGTACAGTAATACCTCGTGCATTGGTGGGGTTAGGGTTCCAGACTCCGGCGCAGATGTGTGAAATTCGTGAATGTTTGGTGGAGTCACTAAAAAAATGCTAATAAATGCTAATTTCTAAAGTTTAAATTCTAAATATGACCTAAATCATGCTCCGAAATCACTTTAATTTCATTTAAAAGTTAGCTTAATACATTACACTTAAAAAAATAAATGGTTGACAGAGTACAGTATCACCTAATTCAGTGTTTCCCTTTTTGAGCCACGGCACATATTTCACATTAGAAAAATCACAAGGCACACCACTAAACAAAAATGTCACAAAAAGTATATTTATTGAAATATAATTAAAATCCTGTTGAACACAAATAGTTGAACACAACGCTAATACTGTATTGTAACGACGCACCCGAAAATCTTCCTCTCCAGTCTTCCTCTCCAGGTCTGAGCCTCTGTCATTTTCAAGGAGTTAAGGAGCTGTACTGCCCTCTAGTGACAGGCAGAACTAACAGGCAGCCTTAAAATACCAATGAGGTCAAATTAGATAATCTTCCAAGTAAAAACATACAGAGAAATAATAAGTTATGTATCTACTTCCGGGTCTGCAAAATTTCGCGAATATGTGAAGTCATGAATACAGAAACGCTAATGTGCAAGGTTTTACTCTATTATGTGCAGTTCAAGTGCAAGTGTTATTTACGAGCTGGTACAAATTGATCAAATATGTACATACAATATATTAAGACACACAGTTATTGCAGCCAGGATTTAGCTTTCATTTTAGCGTTGCAAAACACAAATCCAAATAGACTTTTCTGTAGAATAAGCTTTTTTTTTTAGACTGTAAAAACAGCAACAACAACAGACATTTAGCTGCTAACTCAGTGTGGATTTAAATAAGACAATGCTACATGATGTCGTGTGTTTTTACACAGACGGTGCACTTACTTATGATCAGTTGTAAGTTTTAAGGCTTAATCTAAAGCTACATTGAGAATATTTTTCTGTGTTACTCAGAAAGGTTGTAATTTACACTCAGGTTGCAATCAGAGGTGGAAAATACTTTAATAAATAAATAAATAAATAAAAATATCTTTATTTAGACTTTTCAGTTTCACATTTCTGTGCATTTTAAGTTTGTTTTTGTTAACTATATTTAAAAGATCTGATCAACATTACCTGATCATCAGTCTGTGGTTTATTTGGACACCAAACAATCATCTTTGTGTGAAAGATCTGTTAGATTCATTTACTTTTTATACCTTAAAGTTACTTAGTAATAAATTAGAATTACTTCGAAAATTAGTATGAATTCAAGCTTCAGGTGAATGACGTCACACCGATTTAACTCCGCCCCTAACTCCGCCCCAATCCTAACCTTAACATTCGTAACTGAGCAACAAGTGTGACAATGTTAAGCCCTCCACACACACACACACATGCACACACGCGCACACACACACACACACACACACACACACACACACACACACACACACATCCATAGTTGCAGTTTTAACTAAAATATTACAAATATACCATTTATTTTATGTACCTTTATGTAACTAATTATAATAATATAATATTTACAAGATACTTTCACCTTTCTTTTCACACAATAAACTCTGCTGCTGTGTGTGTGTGTGTGTGTGTGTGTGTGTGTGTGTGTGTGTGTGTGTGTGTGTGTGTGTGATGGAAACATAACGTTTTAAAGAGGTTCGCTTTCAGCTGCATTCCAGACTGAAATAAAGTTGCAGTGATGTTTCTCTGATGGTGCTATTTCTGATAAAGTAGATTTATATTTACAGTATCACAGGATGGTTCTTTCAAACAAACCACTTTTTTTTTTTTGTTTTTTTTTTTAATGATTTTTAATAATAGTGTGAGAATCTGAGAGTAATGTTATGGTTATAACCACTGTCATCTTTTTTTTTTTTTTTTTTTTTTTTTTTAGAACTTTTTCCTTTCTGAGAGTTTTACAGGGACATTTACTGACTGGATATTTTTACTACTGCACAACTTTAATACTACTTCTTATTCAGAGTGCATCACTGTTCTCTCTTCAGTAGTCATGTTATTAATCACCTTTAAACTGTGCAGGTACTGATTCTGTAATGCAAAAAAAATAAAATTAAACTTCTATTAAAGAAAAGCTTGTTCACTCTTTATTTTATTTCATTTTTGTTTATTTTTCTGATTATAAAATGCAGGAATGTCAGCTGTCAGGTTGCGTTGCGTCCGAGTGCTCGGTACTCATCGTTTCCACATATGGGACGATAAAAGGGTACTAAACAGAACCTTTCTTTGTGGTGAAGGTGGTACCATTAAGTGTACAAAAATTTACTCGAATAGTTAATTACGGTTTGTTTATATACCTCAAAGGTGCACTAATGTGAGTGTGTGTGTGTGTGTGTGTGTGTGTGTGTGTGTATAGTTACCCCTAAATCCAAATGTATGTGTTTATCACAGAAACAACAGCAGCGAGGAAAAACTTCCTGAGATGACAAAAAGAAAAACCCTCGAGAGGAACCATACTCAAAAGGGAACTCCATCGGATAGTGTTATTATAAATCATTACAATATAGATGCATAGATGTGTGGGAAAACTGGGAATCCTAACTGGGAATTCTGAGCCAGAGTTTTGTCAGCTTTTCAGCAGACATGGTTCCTGGAAGCCGAGTGACTACACAAACACACTGCGAGGCTTACTGCAGGAATTTAAAAGATACATTTAATGTCATAAATAAAATGGCAGTGTGGGGATGGTTTTAAGTCAGAATAACAAAGTTTTCCCGTACCGTATGGAATTCCAAGAAAATTCTCAAATAAATCAACAAATTAACAAAACTCACAAAGATTAAAAAAAAAAAGTATTTCCAAAAGTAATCATTTATTGATTTTGTCATTAATTAACTCCATAAAATTAAATGCATAACCAAAAGACTGTAAAAAAAAAAAACATATATATATGCTTTTATATCCTGATAATAAAAATGTAATAATTCTGATGTAAATGTGTTATTAGTGTGTTTTTTTTCTTCACTACTGAAAGTCAGAGGAGGAGTTTAATGTTGTCTGATGATGAAGATAAAAGTCTTACATCTGCAACCTGAGCTGTGCGGTCGCCGTAGCAACAGGCATCAGTTTGTTGTGATCATCCATCATTTATGAAGAACATTTCACTTTCTGAGCAGAACTGTTCTGCTGGACTGAGTTTGTTGGTTACAGTGTGTGTGAGTGTGTGTAGAAATGGAGGAGTGTGTGCGTTTGGTGTGTGAGACTCTGGGTGTAGACACAGGTGACGAGGTGAGTGTAGAGAAGATCTCTGTGCTCTATCAGAAGGTCTTCCACACTGCTGCTGAGCTCAGAGACGCACAGAGAGCTGTCACACAGGTGAGGGAGAGAACTTCAGGCTTTTAGTTCAGTCCGACACGGATGTGGTATCTGTGTGTGTGTGTGTGTGTGTGTGTGTGTGTGTAGGTCAGCGCACAGAACGGCGGGTTGCCATGTTCAGGCCGATGGATCCTGCATGTTCTTTTGCAGATGGAGAAGGAACGAGAGAACCGGGAAAAGGTAACCATGTTCTCTTTTATTTCACTTTTTCACAACAGGAACCTTTTCAGGAACTTTTTCTGTCTAAGGAAGTGAATATATCCTGAACATAGGCTGGTTTATTTACATTTATGTGATTATGATCAATTTATTATTAATTATTATTATTATTATTATGAATAGTTTTGCTCATTTCAAGCTCAGCGTTGTTGTACTGGCAGATCATAATTTTTTTTTTTACTTTTTCAAACTTTTATTTCTAGCAATAAGTAAAATTGTGATTAAAAGACCAAGTTAACATTAAAATTCATAAAATTTTATACAAGTAGGCTTCATAATCTTATACTTGTTTAAAACAAACCTCAACCTATTCCTTTTATACCACAACAATCTGCCAGTGATTATAATTCATTCAATAGTCACAGTATATTAATTACAGCTGTGGTTCCCTCACCGGCCTCTTTATTCTCTCAAGTTAATTAGATATAAAAATCACAGATTGTCATGTTAATGAGAAACCACAAAGCAGTGTAAACTCCCCCGTCCCAAAGACGTCGGAAAACTTCAAGTTCCAGCTTTAACTCTGACTGTTACAAAACTTCAGCACATCAACGATCCTGTGAATGAGCTGTTACTATAGATACCATAATGTATTAGAACAGGAACCTTCATTATGTATAAAGCTGTGATTTGCAGCTGCACTATCGTCAGGCTTCCTGTTAAAGAGAATTAATCAACATTTTCTGACCAATGATCCAGGGCCAGGATCTAATCCATTACTGTGTGCTAGAATTATTGTTTTAACACAAATTCATTTTAAAACTCTTCAAGTGATTATTAGAGCTAGCAAAGCATCAGTTCCTGTTCTACAGTAAAAGACTGACACTGCAACACTAAAACAGTTCCACTTTTTTTCAAATCCTAAAATTCCTAAAAAGGTTCCTGTGCTTTATTTTGAATAAATATTTCTATGAAACACACACAATCTTTGATAATGCTACAGAATCACAGTTAAAGCCATTTTCTCTGTAGTTGTACTGGGAGCTGCAGATGTTGAAATCAGGCATTTCTGATGGAATAAACACACAACTGCTGTGCAAAAACTCCAGCTGCAAACACAAGAAGGTGAGTCAGAGACACACAAACACAGTAATAATAAACACGGCGTAAAGTGTAAACTGCATTGAAAAATGTGCATATTTTGATAGATGCCAATCAGCTATAAATTATCAAACTCATTCTCATTATGGCTCAGCTGGTTTACATTTAGCCACGCCCACAAAAACTCCATAAAAGGCCAAGCTCACAGAGAGCTCACACCCTAACACACCCTAACACACCCTAACACTTTCTCCTTTTATAGGGTGCCATTACTTTTGTCCTCATTGAACCTCTAATCTGATTTTTTGTTACTTTATGGATTTGTGTTTTCTTTCAAGACATTACTATGAATAAATATCCAAACTTTCTGGAATAATAATGTTTATTCTGTAACAATAATAATAATAATAATAATAATAATAATAATAATAATAACACCTATAATTGAGAGTTTAATGTGATTGTTATGTTAAAACCCTTTTTTTTTACACAACACAATTATTGTGTATTGTTTAATTATTCATCAATGTATATGAAGGAATTATTTATAAAGGTGAATAACTGTTTGGTATTTCCAGAAAATTATAATATTTATTACAACGCCACTGTTTTCTATAGGAGTTACTCTCTGGAGCCCTCTAGTGGCCATGAGCCTGTAATACACTGGGTGCTGTAAATACCCAGTAGCATTTGTGT
>JAOVYU010000042.1:35706056-35718033 GCA_025674565.1 Synodontis membranacea
TATATTAGTAATATATTGCATATTATTCTACATGATTATTGCATTATAATAGCATATACATATATAACTGTATGTTATTAAAAGCAGTAATTTAAATACTGATTTATTTTTCTGCCGTGTTCTGTGCTGGAAATATAATCACAGGCTCTGTAGGTCACATGGGTTAAAGAATCTGAAAGCATTAATTGTTCACAAATTGGTAAATCATACATGTGACTTTTCCCACATTTATCTGATCCGTGGGGACGACAGCGGACATGAGATCGATCGTGAAAACTCCAAGAACACTCACAACGCCATCAGAGGGAAATGCGGTGCTACTGTTTGTTTGTTTGTTAGTGCATGTGTGTGTGTGTGTGTGTGTGTGTGTGTGTGTGAGGGGATTCCCCTGTTGTCTGAGTCAAATTGCTGATGAATTGAATTACACTAATGGGCATCTCAGCAGCAGCAAATAGGATTTACCAGAAGCATTTCCTAACACTAAAGTGTCCAATCAGCTCTTTGAGTGAGTGTGTGTGTGTGTGTGTGTGTGAGTGTATGTGTGCGTGTGTGTGTTGTAGTAAAATAAAAACGTACTGAAACACAGTGAAGCAATGCAGGTCTCAGTACTGTACACATCCACTTTCCTTCTGCAAGTCCATGTGATGGTGACGGAGTGATGAAGCGAAGTTACTGTTTCTGCCCTGAAGCTGATTATTTTCCTCTAACAGAATGCCCCCATGTATTTTGTTCCTCTTACAAAACAGCACTTACTGTACAATTGTTTTAGTCAATAAAGAAATGACATCATACATTTTATCTATTTATAGTTATATTGAACGTTGTGCAGTGTCGGTGAAACTGATTCGTTCCTGTTATCAATGATGTTATAGCAGCTATAAATGTTCAGTCCCTCACCAGCTCTCATTCACTCTCATTTACAAAAAAAATCACAGCTTGTCACGTTATTGAGAAACTGCAAAGAAGTGTAAACTCCTCTGTCCTGAAGACGTCAGAAAACGTCAAACAGTTCCGGCTTTAATCTATCAATCAATCAATCAATCAATCAATCAATCAATCTAGAACAGGCAGTTAAATGACTAATAAATATATAATAAGTAATACATTTTCATCAATGTTTTAAAATGTATTTCCGTTTTTCTTGAACTTTAATCAAACTCTACACGTAACACCACACTGTGTACTCACAATGAGTTTTGGAAACTTTTTATTTAACACGCTACAATACTCAGAGTCATTCGATTATTTTTGTTCATGCATTGCTTAAAAACTAACGTGAATAAAACACAATGCCTTCCAGAGTAACAGAGTCAGGTTAAATGTGTGTGTGTGTGTGTGTGTGTGTGTGTGTGTGTGTGTGTGTGTGTTTAGACATTACTTCTTATGTGTGCTTTTACGTAGTACATATAGGGATGACGATGATGAGGATGAGGATGACGGTGGCAGTAACGCTGATGGCAGTGATGCGGTATCCCTGCGTCCGGCTGCAGCGGGTCAGAGACTGCGTACGGCGCAGGAGTGTGTCTGACACCGGAGTGTAAACCTCATCCATCCAGAAGTCCAGAGACTCAGGGGCCTGAAACACACACACACACACACACACATACACACACACACATACAGTGGAATGCATGAAGCTGCATTGAGGATCATCTCTACATCTTTACTTTCATTAACATTCCAGTCTCTATGAATATGCATAAATATGCAAATTAGGAAACAGAACACCTTCATGCCCTTCATGCCCTTCTGCCGATTATCATTTGCTAATGTTTAACATATTAGAATACTAAGAATGTCCATGCAACATGGAAGCGTTTCCTATGGAAGCTATGTATATTCATAACTCCTATAAATTAATAAACTAGCTCACATTATGATCAGATTTCAGTCTCAGAGTCCCCATTTACATCCTTGTTTTCTCACTGATGTATTTAACAGCAGACAAACCTGTTAGAATATATTTAAACGCTACCATGACGACTGTCGTCTGTTTTATTATAAACTACTAATTAGTAACCAAACAAGCTAGATAGTAAACTTTGACTTGCTCTAATATTCATATGTTACATACTGAGCTCACATGTACAGTATCTCCACCCCTCAAAACATTTTTAATTTATATACGTATGCATTGCTGGTATAAAACAGTTTGTGGATAAAACAATTGATAAAAAGGAAACATATAAACTGCTAGTGATGTAAACATATTTAAAACATCTATGATTGAAATTTTCCATTTCTGGTGTGTATCTCAGGGCTTATAGGAAAACTAACTGTGTTTATTATGAATCTGATCTCGTGAAAAATTTATAAGAATTTGAACAAGTGAAACTGATAAACTGAGATTTTTGGGGGTTTTTTAATTGTTGGTATTATTATCTTAACTGATTAAAAGCTGGTCTTTTCTTTTCTTTAAATCTTACTTATAGATTTTCTCTGAAAAAAAATAAAAATCAAAGCCGGAACACATCAGAAAGTTTTATTTACTTCCTTGACTTGAAAAACAAAAGAATTTCTATAACTGATATGTCCAGACTATCTGAGGCGGCCCGGAGAAACCCATCAGAAGCCGCTGTAGTGGAATTCTACAGGAAATGAAGAGAAAAAAAGAAACATACTGTACTTTTCCAAAATAATTAGGAACTGTTATTGAATCGTGGGCTAATTTCTACCCTCGCCTCGGTGTGTGTCTGCAGAGATCATGTTGTACAGTATAAAGAGCTACAGACAGTCAGTCTGTGTAAAGACGTCTAAAACATGACTGGCTTAGTCTGATTTCTTCACAGTTTGATTGTTTTTGAGAGTTAAACCCCATACACAGGAAAGTGAATCTAATCAGACGTCAGCTGTCAAAATGGCCGTCGTGTTCCTGCTCCATCACATCATCGTCAAAACAGAGAAGATCGCTTACACACTCCGTACAGAGGGCAGAGCTTTAAAGTGTTTAAATGACTGAGTAAGACAAAAAACATAAGAAGAAGAAGTGAGAGAATGTCTTTGAGATGATTTCAACACCAATTAATTTACTTTCATTATGTTTAATGCAAAAGAGAAATATATTACAGTTTTGGAAAATGTCTAGTTCTCAGAACTTCTGTATATATGAGGAGAACATTTGAGCATGTGAAGGATTTTCTCAGGCTGTGATAAGACACTGAAGTTCTTTCTCAGGAGAACAACTAAATCAAATAGTGTCTCATATTCAGAAGTCTCTGAATTTATCCAAACTGCTAAGTGCAGAAATGTGTGGCAGTCTAATGGAGTGATTAGTCTAATTCATTTTGAATAAAAGGAGATGAGTGTTTGTAAAGTTCAGGTCTTTAGAGGAATGTGAGCAGATGACTGCGGAGCGCGTGTTTACCTGCAGGTCGAGCGGCGTGAGCTCTGACTGACTCCAGGAAACTTTTGGTCGGTTCATTGGTTGTAGGTTAGCCTTCTGCGTGGAGCTGCGAGGAACCTTGTGGACTTCAGGAATGATAATGGAACTCTTTCTTTCCTGATCTGGATGGTTCTCTTTCTTATAAAGTGCAGCATGCTGCTCGGCCTGTGGAAGGGAACAAAGGAAGACACAATGAAAAGTAAAGACGAGTATTCGTGTTGCAGGGTTGTAGGTAAACCTGTGTGTGTGTGTGTGTGTGTGTGTGTGTGTGTGTGTGTGTGTGTGTGTGTGTGCATACATGAGAAGGATGCAGATGTTGCTCCTTGCTGTAGCTGACGCTCCACTCACGCTGTTGCTCAGAGCTGCTGCTCTCATTATGGCTCCTGGAATTGCGTATGAACAGACCTCTGCGTTTAGCCGCAGCTCCGTTGGCCGCCTCAGAACTCAAACTGGGTCTCAAGCCACCTTCTGACAGAGCCCGTGGTGGAGGCTGCTGTTGGACAGGTTCAGAATTTGAGTGCACAAGTTGCCCTCTTTGCTCCAGCCGGTTCAGCGTGGTGAGGACGAGTGCCAGCTGCTCTCTCAGCTCCGAGATCGGCTCTAGACGCTGCTCGAGCTCAGTGACGCGCTGCAGGAGTCGTCCAACACCCCACCGCACACCTTCTTCTGGCCCTTCGAGTGAGTGAAACAGCCGTCTGAGCTTCCCTAAACGCTCCCGTCGCTCTGGCAACCCAGCTCCGCACCCTTCCTGAAGTCCTCCTCCGTCTCCAGGCAAGACGGCCATTGAGCCGCACATGCTAATGTCATCCAAGAAGCGGAAGATGGCACTGATGTCATCCTCTGCGATGTCCGTGTTGTCAATCGAGAGCTTTTCACTTAGCAGGAGGCTCCTCAGGGCACGACGATCGCCCAGGTCTGTCTGAGTGGCCACGCTGACCAGACCCTCAGCATCAGGTGACCAATCGTACCAGGCATCCAAACTTAGCCCACTCAGCCTCTTCAGGGTGTCTCGAACTGATCGTACAATAAACGGGTCAAACCCAGGAATGTCGAAACTACTTCCCTCGAAGCTCGGTTTAGTAAATCCAGGTTTTGTAAGTCCAGATTTGTCTAATGCAGATTTTTCTGATCTAGGTCTCTGGGGTTTTGGTCTGTCCAGTCCAGGTTTGTCATGCTCAGATGGTTCTGCAAGGCCGCTGTCGATGTCCAGACTGTGGCTCTTGGCTGTCAGGGCTGGGCTTTGGTGGTACGTCCTTTCTATGACTGTAGGTCCAAAGTAGGTGGAACTCTGCAGGTCATCTAGACTTTTATGTTTCTGGAGGTACGGAGTCTGTGCATCAGGGGGTGTTTCAGAAGACTGTGTTTGAATATCATCATGGGCAGATTCAGGATAAGGGTTGTTGCAGGTGATAAACTGTCCCTCTTCACTGTCCTCTCTGGATACTTCCTGAATTCTGCCGCTGCCGTCTGGGGGAATAAACGGTATCAGTTTGTGGAATTCACCCTTAAAGATGCTCCTCTTCTGAGCGCAGCTCTGAGCAAGATCCACATCTCGATTACCCTTGCTGGTCAACTCTTGATTCCCAGTGGAACCACAAGGAACGTCCAGAGAGTGTGCTCTCTGCATGCTGTGCCGCTGATGTGTGAGAGCGAGCGAGCGTGCTGGAGTGTTTACTTGCGACCCTCCAGCATTAAGACTGATCAGTGCCTCTGTGGAGTCCTCATATTTACAGCCTTGAGCTATAACTCCGCCTTCTACATGCAGCCAATCACGGCGTGCACGCTCCGGAACGCAGACCAAACAGGAGGTCAGGGAATTAGTGTGTGAGGGCGGCAGGCGTGTGTGTGTGAGCAGGTTGAAGAGCGAGACGACATCAGCGGCCGCGGAGAGACGGTTACTGCAGGGAGGGTGCAGACGTTCACGGAACAGCGTGGCCGGGAAGCACGGATCACGGCATGCTGTGGCGTACAGCAGACTTCGCAGCTCCAACAGCGGCTGGAGCTCATAACGTCCACTCAGATACACGCAAACATCTGCATATGACACACGTGCACGGCATGCACCCAGAACTTCGAGGATCTCCAGGAGAACCAGGGCATCGTCTGCACTGTCTGACATCACTGCAGCGACCTACACTGGTTCAGATTTACTCATCAAAAGTAGACCATCCACACACGTCATTCTTAACAAGTCCCTGAGGACAAAACGCCAGAAAAAAAACACACTGAGGTAGTTTAGCAAACTAGCATCTGGATTAAGGGCTAAAGAGACGTATGAAGAAATCGTGTCAGTTCTAAAAAAGCATGCACAATATTTTCCAACATGCTCCATTTACTCACTGTGCAAAAAGCAAACAGGTCACATTGCCATTATTCCCTTCTCCTTCCATCATCATCATCCTGCACAGACATGCAGGGAGAAATGTAGTTACCTCCACGAAGCCCAAATGAAGTACATCACTGCAGAGCGCTGACCTTATTCAGAGCCTTAAAATAGCCCCAGTCTTGGCAGAACAGGACAGAAGCCTGTTTAGATCCCACTGGAGTGGAAATGCAGTATGAAACAGCTGGAAATAAAACAGTGTCATTAAGCTCACGTGCGTCATCGCGTCCGCACCCACTCACCATCATTCAGTTACAGCGAGGAAAAAGTGCGGGACATCCGGAGTGCGGTGTGGTGCGGGGACGGGGACGGGGACAGGGACGGGGACGGGGAGGAAAGTGAGTTATCACTCCTCCTGCTGGAGCATCACAGGTAGAAGAGCTGAACACTTCTGCCATCTACTGACAGGAGCAGAAACCTGCTCTGAAATCTTTCAGGGAGTTTCATTTCATCATCAGCTTTGTGCACTAAAAACAAGAGTTTTTAAAAATAAATATCAAACTTTACATTTCAAAAGCGGGTCAGAACCTCTCGCTTGGGCCGGGTTGCCAGATCTGCATTTAGATTCCCAGTAAATCATTATCTGATCTCTGAAGATAAAAACATGAACATTTCAAATAACATGAAAGAATATCTGAAATAAAGCTGTTATCTGATTTTATGGAATCTTGTAAAGGCACCTGACTTTTAGCTCAATTCAGTCTGAAAAGAGATTTTAACAGTGTGTCTTTAAAGCAGATTTACAGAAATATATCAATTCCGGTTATAAATTTTAAACACATGAATGTATAAATTCCTCCCTTTAGCTTGAAGATCAGATTATTCCGTTAATCCGACATTTTTGTTTTTATTAATAAATATGCTAATTTATTTCTGCAAATAAACAAATAATAGTAACATGAAAACTAATCTAAACAGGGATTAAATTAAATGTCATGATTATTTAATGTGGCAGAAAATGTCCTAATAACTTAATTTTATTTATTTTATTGGATGAGGTGATCATTATTACATTTGGGAGACGGAGATGGAGACTGTGTCTCTATAACATTCACTGTTCAAATAAATGATTGTAAAATTAGAATAAATAAATCATAAGTAATTATAATGACTATATTCTTTTAAATTCTTTTAACTTAAAATTCTTTTAAAACAGAAAATAATTGGAGGGAAATATTTGTTAGAAGCTCCATCCAAAGAAAAAGTCTTTCTGCAGACCTGATTATGATCACTGCGCAGGTTTATTTTATATTTATAGATCTTGAACTCAATTGTATCTTCTCGACTTAATGTGTATGTTACAGGAAGGTGAGAGGAGACCGGAGAACCAGGAGGAAACCCGGACAGACCCGTGTAGAGCATGTGACGCTGCAGACAGACAGTAACCTTCAGACCCTTTGTGAAAATGACACACTTTTGATTGTGAATGATAATTATATGATTTCATGAGATTTGTTTTCTTCAGGAAGAATATGATGTGCTTTGATTTGCTCGGAAAAATCTTTCCCTCTATATGTGTGTGAGATCATTTTTACAGTTTCACAAGATTTCATTTTCAGTGTGTGCAGTTTTTTCCTTGACGTGTTCTGTATGATACAGATGTTGTTCTCGTCTTTTAATCTGACAAATAAAAGAACAGAAATTTAAATAATGCAATGTTTGGTATCACAGTCCATTACATTTCAAATTCACAATTCGTCTAATTATTAAAGATTAGTGCGTCAAAATTTTTAAAATCACATTTGAATTCAAATTTTTATTTATCTTTTTGTTTTGGATGTTTTCTTTCTGTCGTGTAATTTTCCTGCATATTAAATGTTGGTTCTGCTCCATGGCTGCCTCTTGTGAAGTCATGATGATATCAGGATATTTTTATTTATCGCAGTAACAGAAGTGGATCAGAGTTTCCACTCGGCTCTAAACAGGAAGTGGGCTTGATGGGTGTGTACATTTGCTTTAATTCAATCATTAATCTTCTATTGTCTTTGCTTTAGGCGTCTGTTTGGGTTTGTTTGTGACTCATCGTGTAACTCCTTACCCTGATCAACTAAAGAGTGTGAGAAGAGAGAGAGAGAGAGAGAGAGAGAGAGAGAGAGAGAGAGAAGGGGGGTGAAGATACACATTATACCAGGCTACTTTGGAATTCTGGATTGATTGGTCAGGAGGCATTGATAAACCTCTAAGGAAGGAGTCTCCAGTGTCAGAGCACAGTGTCTCATTCTCTCTCTCTCTCGATCTTGTTCTCTCTCTCTCTCTCTCTCTCTCTCTCTCTCTCTTGATCTTGTTCTCTCTCTCGCTTGTTCTCTCTCTCTCTCTCTCTCTCTCTCTTGATCTTGTTCTCTCTCTCTCGCTTGTTCTCTCTCTCTCTCTCTCTCTCTCTCTCTCTCTCTAGTGATTTGTGCATGACTGGATTTCTTTATCCTTTTGTAATGATTTCTGCATCACTGAGATCGCATGTTTCAGTTGAGCCGAATAAATATATTATGTTATGACAGGAAACAGCAACACAACAAGGAGAACAAACACAAATTGACACACACAGCAGACACAAAGAGCCCTGATTTCCACACATCTGACTCACTGGGAAACAAGGAAGTGAAAATAAATCTAAAGTGCATTTCCTTCAAACATTTCTCACACACACACACACACACACACACACACACACGCGGACGTGCATGCACACACGCAGCTCAACCATCAGAATAACTTGTATACACTTACTCAACCTCTCAGTTCAAGTGACCAGCGCACAACAATTCTATACATAAAATAATAAATCAATAATAATAAAAGTAAATAGAACTTAAATTAAATTACACTTTATTAAAAATCTGCTATTACAAATAATAATAATAATAATAATAATAATAATAAAAACTTTTAATTAATTGTCTATAAACAAATACAAACTCCAAAACTGTTTCTCTGAATAATGTTAAACTTAATTATTAAAAAGAAATAATATTGAATAGACTGAAATTTCTTTATTTGTGTAAAGTGTCTTAAAGATGCATTGTGTTCTCGTCTTTAAAAATCGCTTGAAAATCTTTCATTTATGAAGCGTTCTTGTTTATCTGTTATATTCCACATAAACACAGCAGGACATAAACACTCTTTATTGTGAACACATCATTTATTCACATTAAATCAATACAACAAAACTAATTCCAAGGATAAACAATCTTTTTCTCCACAAGTGCATTTTATAACTCAGTGTAACACGAAGCAAAAGCCTGATTGTAGGATTTAATGTTATCATTCTACAGATGAGCTTTTAATTTAATACATTTTATAAATATTGAACAAAGGTTTAGGGCTAAATTCCACTTCCTGTTTAAGAAAAATGAAATGTGTGATGAAGGAAATAGTATTCTTAAATAGCTAACAAACTTTAATTCAATTTAATATAACAAGTTAGCATACAATTATTATTAATGAAGTTACATTTATGCAGTTTTAGACGTTGTTTTTGATTCTCATTTTGATTCCATTCAAAATGATTTAATATATCTGAAATATATACATATACATATATATATATAAAGGTTGCAATAAAAGGCATTTGATTCATTTGAAAGCTTTTTAAGGAAAAAGGAGAATCTGGAAACTTCAGATGAGTGTGTGAGTCATTGTAATGATTATCATCCTGATTAATTGTGATAAAGTTTAGTTCATTAGAGTTTCCTGTAGATTCCTCATTACTGACCTGCTGACTGAGGGTCTGATCCCAATCTCTCTCTCTCTCTCTCTCTCTCTCTCTCTCTCTCTCTCTCTCTCACACACACACACACACACACACACACACACACAAAAACCTTTTGACCTACAGTGCTCTCAAAAGTTTTTGGCACCCTTCATAAAATTAAAAAACATATATTTTTAAATAAATCACGAGCAATAAGCAATACACATACAGGGACACTGTATTTTTTTTTTTTTTTTTACTTTAACACTATATTTTTCAACCACAATGTGCACAAATTTCTTGCAAAAACTTTTTTCAAAATTATTGGCACCTCAGGATTTCATATTTCAAGCTCAGTCCTCTAGAGAGGGCGTAGCGTAACAGAGTCTCCTCCCGTAATGAAGATGGAGAGAGGTGTAGAAGGTCTCGGCAGTTTCTCTGTGCACATTTTACATCATCATTTTATCACTCTTAGGCTTGTGCATATAAAAACCTGGTTTGATTCACACCACGGAGTTTCAACAAATTTCAAATCCAGAGACTGTGATGGTCAAAGTAAAGAAATTTGATTTAGATGAATGTTTAAGATCAGTGTCCTGATGAAAGATGCTTCTATGACCACATTGTAACCTCATGGCAGAGACAATCTGGTCTTGTTTGAGCTGAAGCTCTTTGGGTGGATAATAATATTGAGATGGAGATTCTACATTTGAGCAAAATCATATTAATACTCCAAAAAAAGGAACAATGAGACAGCTCTCAGAGACTGATGATAATAATAATAATAATAATAATAATAATAATAATGATAATAATACAACATTTTCATTTCAGAATCTGTTTTCCTGTTGAATATGTGTTTGAGAGAAAACAATGACCATGATGACCTTTTGAATCATCATGCTTGAATTTTTTGAAGGGTGCCAATAATTTTGAAACGGACTGTATCTTTGGAGCATTGTGATTCTTAATACAGAGCAATAAAACAATTTGGATAACATAAATAATAAAGATAATATTTAAAAAAAAAAAATTCTTCACACATGAATATAATGTTTAAAAAGGTCGTCTAGGTGCTTTTATAAACACAACATCAGCAGAGCGACTCGAAAACAACGTCATCGTGAAGCAGGAACATTAACAGTTAAAAAATATACAAAGTTACATGTTTTTCCAAACGAGCTCCACAAAATCGACTAAATCTACAGTTTCGTTTTTCATGATATGAACCAATCATAGAGCTATAAACTGTGAAAACTGTGAAATTCCCACCAATCAGAGGACGAGCTGCGCAGAGCCGGCGCTGACAGCGAGAGCTTCGGGATGGAAATCATGCAACATGAATACGGAAGTGTTTCGCATAAACGCCTTCAGACGATCTCCTGACTCTTCCTGATGGCACACAACAGCATCATGCTGAAGATCATGCCCAAGATCTGCAAACAATAAACAACAAAAATTTAAATACATTAATTCATGTATTCATTAAAAGCTAGCATCATTACAGGAGCTGCTGTCGTCTTTTCAAAGCAAAAAAAAAAAATCTTTGAAAACATCAGGATAATTTTACCATGATCACTCCGATTCCGATCCCAACACCTCCAATAATGTGGAGTTTAGAGGTGAAGAATTTCTCAATAGCATCGGGGCAGCTCTGAAAAAAAAAAAAAACAAATAAATTTTATGTTACGGAACGTCAGAAATCCCAAGTTAGTGCCTGTTCTCCTTTTACATTATAACAGCTATAAAGTCTTTCTTTCTCCAGCCTCTATTTATTCTCGCTCTTGAACGCAGTTTGTCATGTTATTAAGAAACCGTAAGGAAGTGTAAACTCCTCTGTCCTGAGCTTTACCTCTGACTGTTACAGAGCGCTGACACTGGAGACTCCTTCCTTCCATGTTCTATAAACACTCTGCTCCTTACAGAAATCACCGCATCAAATATCACTGTAGCAGTTTATTATGAATGGAGCGTGCGCTGTACAGTACACGTCCCTGGTGTTTACCTTGACAATGAGCACATCCAGTCCCTCACGTTTAGGACACGTCTCCTCGAGAGTGTCCGTGTCCTCAGAGCTGAAGGGTCCACAGCAGTTCAGCTGAAAAATAAAGCTCACAGTGATGTGTTATTTTGACAGTGAATGTGAGAGAGGTGAGGAGAGACGGCGGCTCGGAGCTCACCCCGTACTGGATCAGGTGCAGGGTCTCCCTTAGAGCTTCCTGTTTGTCCTCTTTGTATTTTTTGTAGGTTTCCTTATAGAACTGAGTGACATCATCAACAACCTGCGAACACACGATACACACATTCACCTGGACGGAATATGACACAATGGCTCAGAACTTTTTCATGATAGCGGCAAGACTTCGCAATGTCACATCGTACACCATGTGCCTTAATAGTCCATAAAAAAAAAAGGAAGTGAATAACTGAACTAGAGCTCTGGTGACGTGTGTGTGTGTGTGTGTGTAAGAGAGAGAGAGAGAGAGAGAGAGAGAGAGAGAGAGAGAGAGAGAGAGAGAGAGAG
>JAOVYU010000042.1:35739020-35752782 GCA_025674565.1 Synodontis membranacea
TGTGTGTGTGTGTGTGTGTGTGTGTGTGTGTGTGTGTGTGTGTGTGTGTGTGTGTGTGTGTGTGTGTGTGTGTGCGTTTGTGTGTGTGTGTGTGTGTGTGTGCGTATGTGTGTGTGTGTGTCTCATAGTTACTGTGAGAACGGCTCCATGCGCTGCAGCTCCAGTGATATCTCTCCCTCTGGACTGTCGGACCTCTTCTTTGATGAACCGTCACGTTCAAGAGGTTTGTGTAGAGAACATGTGGACAATCAGGTGTAAAACCTCCATCACTTTGTTAATCCTGAGGATCATCACAGATCAGATCTTCTTCTTACAGCAGTCCTAAATTATTATTATTATTATTATTATTATTATTATCATTATTCATTCATATTATCAATTAATTCATGTTAGATATGAATGCATTAGCTCAACATGTGTGTGTGTGTGTGTGTGTGTGTGTGTGTGTGTGTGTGTGTGTGTGTGTGTGTGTGTGCGCGCAGAACGGCGTTCTCTCTCCTGTCCGGTCCCGCTGCAGAGGTTCGAGTGTGAGAGTTTGCGGGATGTGGGCATCGAGTGTGCAAAAACATGTCAGAACTTAGATCTGGAGTGTGTGAGCCAGGGCTGTATCTCCGGCTGTGTGTGTCCTGCCGGGACGGTATGTGTGTGTGTGTGTGTGTGTGTGTGTGTGTGTGTGTGTGTGTTTAAGGTGTGATGGTCACATGGCCTATACTGGGTTTTAAGGAATATTTTCCCTGATGGTCTGCAGGTTCGTTACAGAAGAGATTGCGTTTCTCCGGAGCAGTGTCCGTGTTTCCATAACAACCACGCTTACACTCCAGGGCAGAGTATTAACGTCGACTGCAACACCTGGTAACAACCACCATCTCAAACACACTACACCTGTCGTGTCTACCTGTGAATGTAGAGGCAGTATGATGAGACATAACAATTTTACATTTATGAATAAACAATGTGTCAAATTCCATTTATAGTTACATTTTATATAATTAACGTTGTTTTGGTGAAACAAATTACTTCCTGTTGTCACTTATGTTATAGCAGCTATAAAAAGTCACTCCATCACCAGATTCGCTCTTATAAGTTAATAAGACAAAAAATCGCATGTCACGTTACTGAAAACGTGTGCTGTGAACGAGCTGTTACTGTAGAAATGTCTGTAAACAGTAAAGTATCTGAGTGTTTGTGATAAAGTGTGCTTTGTGTTTGCTGTGTGACTGTGTGGTGATGTGACAGTGTGTGTGAAGGCCGGCAGTGGAAGTGCACACAGCGAGTGTGTGACGGTGTGTGTCGGACAGTCGGAGAGTCGCACTACATCAGCTTCGATGGACTGAAATTCTCATTCCCAGGACGCTGTCAGTACGTCCTCGCTCAGGTTAGTCAGACACGTGTGTGTGTGTGTGTGTGTGTGTGTGTCTTAGATTTTGTTTAACCCAAACAGAAAACTCACGTCAATTTTATACACTGTGCATAACACAGTTTTTATATGTTGATGTTTCATATGATTGTTTTATAATTATGTATTTATCATCACGCGTGAAATGAATGGAATATGAGAATCTCAAATAACATTGTCTCTCTGTAGGATTACTGTAACGGTGTGGATGGAACATTCCGGGTGCTGGTGGAAAACTCAGCGTGTGGGGTCATAGGTCACCGGTGCAGTAAGAGCATCAGTGTGTTCTACATGGGAGGACTGATCACTATGGAGAAAGGAGAGGTCTCTCTCTCTCACACACACACACACACACACACACACCTCTGTGTGTTTATATTACATATCTAACATTGTGTAACTGCAGGTGAAGATGAAGAGGCCGGTGATGAAGGAGACAGATGTTGAGATCATACGTTCAGGACTTTACTACATCATTCTACTTGGAAAACACATTTCTCTCACCTGGGACATGGGAACTCGGATTATACTGCAGATCGACAGTGTTTACAGGGTAATGCACAACACACACACACACACACACACACACACACACCTGGTAAGATACTCCTGCAGAGCTCCAGTCTCTACACATGGTGGAGCTACATATTTTATAGCCGTATTTTAGCCCCGCCCCTTCCTCCATCTCAAATTAATAATCTCTGCTCTTTCTATCACTATAAATGGAGAATATTTTCAGTTCATTAGTGTGTGAAACAGTTCCGCTAACATTAGTCATTAAAAGCTGCCATTTGTCTGTTTGAGTTTAGATGTTGACACTAGAAAACTTTACATGCGCACTTTCTTATTAATTACTTTATTTATCTCTTTAACTTTTTCCTGAAATAGATTGTGCATGAAAGCATTTCTAGTTTGATGAACTTCATGCAGGTTGCTCCTGCGTAACCTGACTCTGAACACACTTAACCTAAATATTTTTTTGGACTTTGGATGGTCACTGATTTTAAATGCAGCCATAAATATATAAAGTTCCTGGACTATAAAGCTGAGCTGTAAAGGTTCCACAGGAACTGTGTCGGTGTTCAGATGAGACAGACGTGAGAGAAAATCTCCCCAAAGCTGTTCTTATGGACTTTTATAGATCTTTAATCTGTAACTTTCACACGCTGCAGCAATACAGTAAAAGTAGTTCCGCTTCCTTTACACTTTCCTGAAGGTTTTGTGGTATCCATACGCCATCAGAGACACACAACTACCACAAACTCTTCCCTCTGAAAAAGTAGTTCTGTATCTCTGAAAGGAGTTTACAGCTTTAACACACGTTTACAGCTTCATTCACACACAAACACCTTTAACTGAAGACTTTGATGAAATTGTGTGTGTGTGTGTGTGTGTGTGTGTGTGTGTGTGTGTGTGTGTGTGTGTTTCAGAGCAAGGTTTGTGGTCTGTGTGGTAACTTCGATGGCAGTCAGAATAACGACCTGGTGAGCAGTAATAATCAGATGGAGGTGGATCCTGTAGACTTTGGAAACTTGTGGAAGATTCGACAGAGCTGCGCCGACGCTGTTCAGGTGACCGAGTGCTCACACACCTTACGCTCAGGGGCAGTTTTTGATATGGGCGACATCAGTGACTCGCCAAAAAAAAAAAAAAATGTAGCATAGGTTTTCTATTGCCCATTTGCGTGGAGTAAGTGCGCCCTCTATTTGCGAGGTGTGCCTGCTGCTTGCCGCACAGAGGGTAGAGTCGCGGGGGGGGGGGGGGGATTCTCTGATGGAGTGCCTGTGACTAAGTAACCCTAACCCTGCAACCGTTTTTACAATAAAATATGCTAATGTACAATCCTTAATATGTTTTATGTGTCTGTGTGTGTGTGTGTGTGTGTGTGTGTGTGTGTGTGTGTGTGTGTGTAGGGGTTGGGGTTGGGCACCAGAGGGGGTGTTTGCCCAGGGCACCAAACAGGCTAGGACCACCCCTGCTTACGCTACTGTTGGTGTTTATGTACTGTGTGTGTAAATGTATTTGTGTGTGTGTGTGTGTGTGTGTGTGTGTGTGTGTGTGTGTGTGTGTAGGTGCCCTCTGAGTGCAACACTGACATGGTGAAACTGGTGACAGTGGAGCAGTCATGTCGTGTGCTCAGCAGCGCCCCCTTCAGGGAGTGCAACAGTGTGGTAAGTATCTCACACACACACACTAACATACACACACATACACACACACACACACACACACATACTCCTCTGATTCTCAAGCAAAATACAGCTTTAAAAAAATATATCTGAAAGATCACCCACAACATGAACATCTTACATATCACTGTCATTATTATTATTATTATTATTATTATTGTTATTATTATTATTATTCTTATTATTATTATTTGTTTATTATTTATTTATTTATTTATTTGTCTATATTATTTTTTTTTTTGTTAGAAAGGGCAGTGAAAATATTTTTGGTATTTTGTTTGAATTATAAAACAATTATTATTTATTCACAGATCAGTTTTCCAGATGGATGTTATTTGTTTTATAATAAACTAGCTGAATACCCAGTGGCTTCGCTCACTGAGTGCAAGGGAAAAAAAAATAAAAAGCAGTATTTATAAATATAGAATAGAATTAGAGTTATTAAATTATATGAAAATTAATAGCCTCTTCTAGTAGAGCAGAAATATAGCTAGCCTGCTAGCTAAACCCAGCTACCTGTATTAGCTAGCACTGCTAACTGCAGCGAACTGTAATGAGACCAAATACACTTGAATACAAATTAAATTAATCAGGTTTTATTATATTTTAATATATTTAAGTCTTATGCAGACTTTGAGAGCTGTTTCTATAAGATGTTGAGATAGTGAGGCCCCGGCATTAGCTGCTAATGCTAATGCTAATGGTAATGTTAACGCTAATGCTGGGGCCTCGCAATCCCAATATCTAATAAATAAATAATATCTAATAAAACCCAATTAACTTAATTTGTAATTTTGTAATGTGTTTGGTCTCATTACGGTTCACTGCAGTTAGTTAGCGGCTTTTAGCTAGGCTAAGCGCGAGTTACACAGCTTCCGGTCATATGGTCTGTGGTCGTACGGTATTTCTGTTTCAAACACGAAAAGATATGTATATATAAATGGCAAATTTCTCCTTTATAAATGTTTTAAATTTATACTATTATTTATAACAGTCTTGTGTATATATGCTGAAAAATGAGAAATTTTTAATGCAAAAATTTATTATTTAAGGATCACACTAAATCTGATACGATATGATTTGATTTCGTATTCCTCTATATGTGAGTAACTTTGCTTTTCGAATCTGGAGTAACATTAATTCACAAATGATTCTGTCTTTTTTTTCAGTAGTAAAAAAATATTATTTATAATAAGCAAATTATAGCTATAATATTTAAATTATAAAATTAATACATTTTAGATTTGATTTATTTAATCACTGATTTTTAAATCGATGCATCAATTGAAAAAATAGAACTGAGGAAATTCTGAAAACCCATCACATGTCCCAAGGACACAATAACAACGTGCTACACAGAAAAGCAAACAAAACCTTCAAAGCATTGCTCTGCAGTGAAATGTCTCTTCTTTAGGCTGTATTCTGACTTTAATCAGAAAAGAAAAGTTTGCTGTTGTTTACTTTAAACTTTCTCAGACAAAAGAATTAATCAGAAAATTTTCAACTCTGATATGAAAGCGATCAGCAATCAAACAAATGGATATATTTATAATTTATAATTAAAATAACTGCTGGATTTTCATCATAAATAGGCAAGTTTTTTAGATTTATTTTATTTATGACATTTATTTAAATGATAATTGCTGATTTTTAATCAGGAAGACATATCTCAATGAGATTAATAATAAAACAATTATTGGGGGAAAAAACCCTTCACATGTCTGAGTTTCTTCTGAAATCCAAAGTGATCTTTTTATTTTTTATTTTTGTTTTCCTGTTTGGGGATTCAGGTCATGTGACAGCAGTGAAAATCACATGACTGGTTATAAATTATAGCACTTTTGTCTCATATGTACTGTGATTTGTAGCTCCTACAGTATAAACACCTTTTAAGTCTCAGGTCAAAATACTGTATCAGAATATAATTGTAATGAAATGTAAATATGATCGTTGTGATTGAATCATTTAGACCCATGCAGAATATTTTCACGTCAGGGTTCTCTGTATCTCTCAGGTGGATCCTGAGCCGTTCTGGGAGATCTGCACTCATGACACATGTTCGTGTTCGTCTGTTGGAGACTGCGCTTGTTTCTGTGACACCGTCGCTGCCTACGCTCACGAGTGTGCTCAGAGGGGCGTGATAGTGGACTGGAGGGCCAACGATCTGTGCCGTGAGTCCTGCATCCTGATCTAGAACAGATGGACAACCCATAACTATGGTGTAATGAAGTGATGAGGATGACATTCAGCAGCAGATTAACTATTTGTTACACAAAAATGTCTCTCTTTTTTTACATTTAAAAAATAAAATCTGTTAACTAAAACTTAGATAACTTGGATAGTGTTATACCACTTTAAACCACAAGGGGCAGCTGATTTTTCCTTATACAGTAGCAGTAATGTTACACAGGTTCATAAGCTTCATTCTTATACTGTATCTCAATTTGCTTGCTTCAATTAGTGCACTTCCATGTAGTTCACTGTGAATATTATGTACTTACTTGTGTAGTGTGCAAATTTCGACAGGGTAGCGTTGCATCTAATCAAGCACTGCAAATTGCACACTTACAGGAAATGATGATCGCAACATTTGATGGTAATTGTCGCGTCACCTGCCAAAAAGTATTTGCCAGCTTTTTTTTTTCAGATGTCGTGTATAACAGGATGAAGTGAAGCTACTCTTTTAAGGTTTTATACAGTCTTTGCTGCAAAAAACAGTAACTGGGAGCTAGTTGCAGCTGTGTGCGGGGAACCGAAGGAACGTAGGACCCTAACCCGAGTTATTGATTTACAGCATCATAGACACTGATTTGTATGTAACTGAGAGAAGCTCAAACTGAAATTCACTGAAATGAATCGCTCGTCTGTCACTGTGTGTGTGATGTGTTTCAGCTCTGAGCTGTGAGGAGTTGAATAAGGACGCAGGTTTGGAGTGTGAGTGGCGCTTTAATGCCTGTGGAAAAGCCTGTCCTGTAACATGCCAGCATCCAGAACCCTTAAACTGCCCCAGTAACTGCGTCGAGGGCTGCCATGCCTCCTGTCCACCAGGTACTAAACACACACGTACAATAAGTTTGCACAGAACTGTAACACAAAACCTTTATTACTGCACAAAATACAGATAGTTTGATCAGCACCAGAAAAGTTCTCTTTCAGAAAATATAGAAACAGAATAAATGAACAGAAATGTGTTTCTTTTTATTTTTGAACTATTTGGGTATAAATGAATAACATCCCTTTAATATAACATTAGCTTTGTCATGTTTTAATCGATTGCTTAAAATGAAATGCATTAAACGTTCATCACGCTGCAGCTTTTGTTTGTCTTGATGTTATCGCTTCATCATCAGCTGTTTTGTAGGTGTGTGATATAAACTGATGAAAAAATGAGAAGTAGAACCCCAAGGTTCTAGTTTTGGACACTTCATGCTTTGGATGAACAGCTTTACTGTCACTGTACTATATCAGGTTATGACGTTTCTTCCCTTCAGGTCAGGTTTTAGATGAGGTTCTGCAGCGCTGTGTGGATCCATCTCAGTGTAAAGTGTGCATGCACGCTGGAGAACGAATTTCACATGGAAAGCAGATCATTCTTAACCACGATGATCCCCATCTCTGTCAGATATGGTATGTCCTGTTTAATCAGTATTTATGTGAGCAAAGTCAGGTTACGTCTGACATTAGTCTGTTAGTCCATGTCCTGGATGGGTATTTCAACACAAGTGCTTGTCTTTAAACCTAAAAAAAAACAGGAATTTTAAAGAAGAAAAGGTTTAAAGAAAAAAAATTTCTAGCTTAACATGCTATCCACTTGCATTTCAGTCACTGTGAGGAGAACACGCTGACGTGTGGTCCATGCCCCCTCTTTGGCCCCACCTCCACTCTGAGCCCTGTTGCTGGCTTGACCACGCCCACACCGTTTCCCTTTTCCACACCGGTTCCTGAGGATGCCTGTGATCGAGCAATGGACCTGGCCTTCCTGGTGGACGGTTCTTCATCTCTCAGCGAGGAAGATTTCAGCTTGGTGAAGCTCTTCATCCTGGGTGTGGTGGAACGTTTCCGGATGGGCTCAGCACACACCCGGGCCACAGTGCTGCTCTTCCATTCTGGAGTGAAGAGCTACGATATGCAGGTGCAGAAGTGGATCTTTAAGAAAATAGTGCGTGATATGCACTACAGCGGCGGCGACGTTGCCTTTATGGACGAAGCCATCAAGTATCTGTCGGTTTACATTTACGACAAGAACAAGCGAGAGCACGCGGGCCGTGTTGCTATTTTGTTGACAGCTAGTAAAAACCCCCGGCCCATGCGGACAACGCAGCGCCTGCTGAAGAAGAAAGACATCACCATCCTCACCATCGCTCTGGGGCCTGATGTCAGCATGGCACAGGTCAATGAAATTACAAAAGCCACACCCAGCAGTCGGGCGTATGTTCTGAGCAGTGCAGGAGAGTTGGATAGCCGAGCTTTAGAGATTACAGATTACCTCTGCACCTTGGGCTTGGACCCTGAACCTCCAAAGAAACCAACAACCCAGAAAACCACGACGACTTCTACCACTAGCACCACCACCACAAGTCCAGTAGCAGTTCGGCTCAGCACAGCGCCTGCCACCGTTCCTCCATCTGCTGCCATTATGACTCCATTTCCCAGCGTCCTCAGCCCTGGAACTACTTTTCCACCTCCTACCGTGACCTTCCACGACATCACCATCCTCCTAGAGGGGTCAGATAGCGTCGGTGAAGACAGTTTCAACCGCACCAGAGATGCGCTCGTGGACATCCTGGCCTCATTTGAACAGCAAGACGAGGAGAAATACCGTGTCACGGTCATGCAGTATTCCTACACGGTTACTGTGGAGATCAGCCGAATGGAGCTGCTGCAACGGGAGCGCCTCCTGCACCAACTGCAGCAGATCCGCTTTCGAGGTGGCGAGCAGATCAACACAGGCCACGCCATTCGCTCCGTCTACGAGTCCATCACCACCGAGACGCCAAGTCGCTCTCCAGACCAAATGGTGTTTCTCATAACCCAGAATCCACCCACTGATGTCATCCAGAGGCCACCAAGCTCCACCCACACACAGATCTTCCCCATCGGAATTGGTCCACGTGTGCGGGAGGTGGATCTCGAACCACTGAGTTTCCCTCACGCACCAATCATGTTGAAGAACACAGAGCAGCTGAGCTCACTTGGACCCCTGCTGGTCAACATCAGTAGGACACGAAAAGGACCGGTTAAGCCTGTTCTGCCACCCAGAGCAACACTGCCCCCTTCAGGTCAGAACACACACTACAACAGTTACATCTCTCCTTTAAAAAAAAAGGAGGTCTTAGATTAAAAAGCACAAAACAAAGCACAAAAAATATTCCTCTATTACTCACTTCACTGATATTCATGCTTTTATTTTTTTTTACTTTTAAGTACAATATAAACAGTATTAAAAGGTTAAAGTACAAAAATGAATCACTTTTCTAACCTTTTCTTATGGATGCTAAAAAATAAGTGCACCTTCGACCAGAAAACTGACTTAATCCAAATATCATGAGCTACATATTGCTAATCTAGCATGCTAATAACTCTAACAACGCACGCTCAATGAATTCTAACAGTTATGATACATAGAAAAATGGACCTGTAGTGCTGGATATATTTGAGTGCAAAAGTCTGCATACCATTCTTATGACAAAAATGAATACAACAAATTCATTTAAAGTGTGTTTGGTTTGAATTTGTGTTATAACAAAATGGTCGATGTTAAAATGTGTGTATTTCAGTGCCCTGCTCCAAGCCTATGGATGTCCTGTTTTTGCTCAGAGCCTCTTCAGGTGATCAGTTTGAGGACCTGAAAACATTCGTCAAATCTTTCATAAGGAACACTCATATCGGTGAACAGAATAAAGTTTACATTTTTATTTAATGTTGTTATTAGAACTTGAATGCATGCACAGAAATACATTCAAAAGTTTATTCTGCATATTGTCACCGCTCAAGCCTGTCGTGTAAATGTGTGTTGTGTTTCAGGCCATAACGGGACTCAGGTAGCGGTGTCTCTGTACGGAGAGAAAGCCGTGGAGGCTGTGAGCTGGAGAGACGCACAGAGCAGAGAAAACCTTCTTCAGCTGGTGGAGAAATTACAGAGCAAAGCAGAAAATTCACCAAAACTGGGTACCACAACATGACACAACAGGAATGATTCAGAGCTGCGCTGTTCAAAATGGTCAAAAAGTCCAGTACAGCGGTTTATCTTTCCTACATTTCTGTTTAAAAATAAAACAATACATCAAGACGAATTTTATAAAGCAAACGAAATTTTAAAATCCTGTAAAAATCTAATTCAGGACTTTGAAGTTTGTAGGAATGAAATTTTTAATTATAATTTAGTTACACAAAGATTATGATCAAATTATTCGACTTAATTAAACATAGATTAATTGATATTTAAGTTCAACTACAGTTTATATTTTAAATTTTGCATTAAATCATGAGTTCCACATTTAAGTATTTAAACATTAAATGCAACGTTAGTTAGAATTCTATTAATTATAATTAACATTAAATACTGAATTCTATAATTAAGGGTCTAAATGTTTTTACTGTATGTTGAGGATTTAAAAAATTGACTGAATTAATGTGACTGAAAATCAGTTTAATTTTTACCCAAAGAAGCAACACATGCAAAGAATGCTATTTAATGTTGGTATTATAATAATAAAATGATATAATGATAAAAATGAATAAGATTTTAATGATTGTTGTGATTAAACTCTACACGTCATTTAGATTTCATTCAGATGATATGACCTGTTTGTTGTTGTTGTTGTTGTTTAGTCTGTTATTATGGCTTTATCTAGGTGCTGCGTTACGATTGGCTATTCAGAGTTCCATTTCCTCCACAAGTGGGGGCCGGATGGGCGTGGCCAAGGTGGTGGTGATGCTGGTGACTGACAGGTCGACAGACTCGGTGCAAGAGCCTGCAAACGAGGCTCTTACTGCTGGTATGTGACTTTAAACTTGTTTTTATATTGAAGCAGGTTAATTCATGACTTGTTTGTAATCCAGGCGTGTGTGTGTGTGTGTGTGTGTGTGTGTGTGTGTGTGTGTGTTATCCAGGTGTGTCAGTTTTCCCTATTGGAGTGGGTAAGCAGTACGACAGGAATGAGCTGATCACGCTCGCTGGTCTACACACTCACGAGAACATCATAGAGCTCAGGAGCACTGACGATCTGCTGGCCATGATTACACTGGACCAATCATTCCCCGACAAACTCTGCAGGGGTGAGACACTCACACACACACACACACACACACACACACACACACACATGGTATGAAATGAAATTGATTCTGATGATATTCCCATTCCTCAGCCGGTCCTCCTGGAGTGTGTGTGGATGATGATGGAAAGGAGAGGAAGGTGAGATGAGTTTTAAACACCTCCTGCTTCTGATCTTTAAACACCTTACAGCCAAATAAACACCATCATCACATCATTAACCCTTGACTTCATCAGACTCTCAACTTAACACCTACAATGATACACCTAAAATCTCTAAAAGCTCTATAAACTTTATATTACAGTCTGTATTAAAAAAAAAAACCTCTTTTGACCGTGAGACTTTTTTACTAAAGCAACAGAAGAATTCTTAAATGAAGCCGAAAGTAATTAAGTAATAAAGCTGTGTGGTTTGTGATGAAGAGGATTTTCTGCTCCCACTCTGAAGCTGATTAATTTCCTTTAACAGCATGTCTACATGTGTTTTATTCTTCTTACACCACAGCAGTTTACTGACAATTATATATGTTTATGTTAAAGAAAGACACATTATACTTTTTTCATTTATAGTGTTTTAATGTTTGTGAAACGAGATAGGTCCTGTTGTTCTCACGTTAAAGCAGCTGTAAACTGTCATTTCCTCAATTAATTTCTCAGAATACAGAGAGTAAAGTCTGAGTCCACTAACAACAACTGTTTTAGGAGGAACTGTTTCTGGAGGAACAGCAGGAACTGTTTCTTACCAAGGACTGTTTTTTTTCTTTCTTTCTTTTTTTTTTTTTTTTTTTACCATGAACTGTTCTTTTTAATTCAGCAGTTCTATATTATTGTTAAATTCTATATCCCTAAACAGGCTATGTCTTTTTTCAGTTCCCAAAGGGTCGGTTTGCTGTCTCAGTAATTGTTCTTTTTTTATTTATCTGTTATTTGGAGTAAATATCAAGTTTCCGCCTTTAATGAATTTATAAATATCATTTGAGTCATTTTTGATTCATGTTTTGAATCAGTGTGGAAAAATGTTGAAATTAGAGCTGTCATGTAATTAATTAAATATTTTTTTAAATAACGTAATTAATTACTTGCTCTGTGATTAATGAATCTAAATTAATGATCAATTTTTGTTGTGAAAAAATTAAAAAAAATTTAGTTCAAATTAATTTTATCTGTAAATCCTCTGCTAACACCCCGTCATCTATCGTGTGTGTGTGTGTGTGTGTGTGTGTGTGTGTGTGTGTGTGTGTGTGTGTGTTAGCCTGGAGAGACATGGCTGTTAGCAGATGGCTGTCACTCGTTGCTCTGTAACCCGTCTGGAGTCGTGACCGTGCAGAGCCACAGAGTGAACTGTGAGAGACTGGAGCCTCCGACCTGCAAAAACAATCTCCATGCTATAAAAGTGAACCAGACATGCGGCTGTACCTGGAACTGCCCCTGTGAGAACACACACACACACACACACACACACACACACACACTGTAACGATGAAGGTATTGCATTGTCTGATCGAGTATACCTGCTGCAGGTATGTGTATCGGCAGCTCCACCAGTCACGTGGTGTCGTTTGGGGGTGTGGCTTTGAAACTGAAAGGTGCCTGCTCCTATTCGCTGCTACGATCAGGAGGGGCGGAGCTAGTGCTTCTCACAACCAAATGTCGGGACTCGCCCAGTCAGATCTGCATGAAGGGTCTTGAGCTGAGAGAAGATGGAACTCGTGTGCTGCTGGGAGATGATATGAAGGTAAAGGTGATGGGGAGGAGTCCCGACACACACTCCCGCTGGTACCACAACAGAACTGGTCATGTGCTTTGGGTGGGAGTGGCAAACTAATTGGCCAATGGGGAAAAAAATCTGAGTACAGAGAGATTTAAGTAGAAAAAGCAATAGAATTGCTGTACAGAACCTTCTTTTCGGTCAGGGTGTAAATGGTACAGGGATTTAGATCAGCTGAGGTTATCTGTACACGCTTTCGAACCCTAGCAGTTTCAGGAAGTCATTGAGAGGAACTAATCCTTGGGGAGCTCCCTCGAGAACTGCACACCTTCAAGGGCTTCACCTGCCAGTAGGAACACTGAAGTGACGTAAGTCTGTTGATGGTCACTAGAGCAACATCACTAACTGGTTGTTTGTTTAAAACCAACATCAGGATTTAAACTTTAACTTTCATGTGTTTCAGTCGGATGTTTCTATAGAAACGGATCATTCCACCAGTGAAAGAGACCAGGAAGTGTAAACTCATGCTGAAAGTCATTTTTTTATTCTATATTATAAAGAGTGAACTTCTTGTAGAAAATAGTTAGTGATTGCTTATAACGTTAGTGCTGATTATTATTTTAATATCCTTTTCTTACATGATCGCTGAAAACCCGCTATAGACGAGAACATTTAGTTTAATTACGATTGTCAAAAGCGTGTTGTATTTCCTCCGGCTCGATAAAGCCTTAACTACACCTTTTAAGCCTAAACTTCACCATTTGTCTGTTCTGTTTGGGGAGTATTTGTTTACATGGCTAACCTCTTACACAGATTTTTTAAAGCGCCGGTTGCCCGTGCTGAATCGGCTCATGTTTTGATAAATCACTGTACACTTACGTCACTCACGGTTCCTCTTGTGCTGGGAGAGTACCTAAACTGTAGTGGGAGCTAAGAAAATCCCTCAAAATGGCTTTCAAAATGGCAGAACTATCATCATCCTCAGTTCCTGCAGTGCAAAAAGTCAGGAAATAGGGTACTTCCTGTAAACAGTTCTAAGGACTATGGAAAAGTTATGGTGCTTATAATCTATGTTTATCATGCAGGACTACATAAGGAATGCTCTTGAGCTGTGTGTGTGTGTGTGTGTGTGTGTGTGTGTGTGTGATGTAGGTGACTGTAGATGGTGTGGTTACTCCCGTACCCTTCAGACG
>JAOVYU010000042.1:35779379-35789776 GCA_025674565.1 Synodontis membranacea
CAACAGTTATCAGGTCTTGGAGATCTTTAATCAACCAGCTTTAATCACTTAACACCACTCAGTGGGAACATGGACCATTTGCAGTTGTGTTTTATTGAGTTATATTTAAAAAAAATTTAAAGTTGCTTCTATTTTTGGAAACCCACCTACAGTCTGTGCTCCCTGAGAGACTTTCACACTGCAGGTGGAATCCACACAGTGTTTTACACTATTGTACAGTATTGAAAAAGAAATTGCTTACTCAAATAAACACAAAACTGACAAGATGTGTTTTGCCAATTTATTATTATTTTTTTTAATGCACACAAATTTGTATGAAATCAGAAAAGCAAAACTGACATATCGATGATGGCACTTATATAATTATTCTCTTCCCTGCTTAAGAAAGCTGAAGAAAATGTATCGTAAATATAAAGAAGAGAAAGAAGGAGGGGAGAAGAAGAAGGATAAGGATCCGAATCGGCCACGGCACCGCTGGGAATTAGATTACCAGCTGGAGCCATATGAGGGTCTGAGTCCGGAGTATATGGAAATGAGTGAGTGGGTCTGACTCCAGGTTTAATAACGATTAGCATGATGTCACCTTAATGCCACTTTAATCGTGTTTAGTCACATTACTGGAATTTTATTCGGAAAGGTGCTGTTGTTTTAAAAAAGTGTTTTTTAAGACCCTTGAGACATTGCTTTCTGTTTGCACTGCAGTTATCCAGTACGGCTTTGTGACTCTTTTCGTGGCCTCTTTCCCGCTGGCTCCCGTCTTTGCTCTGCTTAACAACGTCATTGAGATTCGACTTGATGCTGCAAAATTTGTAACTGAAATCCGGCGGCCTGATGCTGTCAGAGCGAAGGAGATCGGTAGGAATGTATTATGTCTTTATAGCTAAACTCTTATATATACAGAATGAGTCCCTTTTCATCTTCTGTTGTCTCGGCATTACCATATATGGAAAGTGTTTCCTGTTATTGTGTTGCCATGACAGTTAATTGCAGCTCGTGTTGTTTTCTTACTTGCTCATAGTCCATTTATTTCAACCTTCTGAATTCTCCTTTGTGTTGCTGACGTACTCTATGTCTCATTTTTTTATCTTTCTAAGCTGTAAATTTCTTATTCTTAGTTTTTTTTTTTTCTGAGCATTAAATTCGGTTTCATGCTCATGAGTGCGGATTAACCTCTGTTTCTTTATTTCGTAGGAATATGGTACAACATCCTCAGTGGCATCAGCAAGTTTGCTGTTATCACAAATGTGTGTAACAAACGCAACCTTTCTGTTATAAATACGTGTAAACTGTGTCCATGCTCAGATGGTAGATCACTTATCCGATGTCCATAATTAAGGACAGAAAAATACTTAATTAGTACAGATATATTACAGTATATGGCCAAAAGTATGTGGACACCTGATCTTCAACCCATATGTGGTTCTTCCTCAAACTGTTGCCAGAAATTTGGAAGCACAGAGTTTTATAGAACAAAGCAGCTCCATGAACACACGTGTGTGAAGGTTGGAGTGGAAGAACTCGAGTGTCCTGCACAGAGCCCTGACCTGAACCCCACTGAACACCTTCATGATGAACTGGAACTGGAGCCTCCTCGACATCCCGACATCAGAGCCTGACCTCACTAACGCTCCTGTAGCTGAATGAACACTAATCCACACAGACGCTCCAACATCTAGTGGAGAACCTTCCAGAAGAGAAGAGTGGAGCTCATTATAACAGTGAAGGGAATAAATGGGGTGTTCAACAAGCACTTATGGGTGTGATCAGGTGTTCACAAACTTTTGTCTATATTGTGTATGCTGTGTATCCTTAAACTCTTAAACACTTTCTCTCTCAGGCATTTGTTATTTCCTTCACGTCAGAGTTCATTCCGCGGATGGTGTATCAGTATATGTACAGTGAGACAGGAACCATGCATGGCTTCATAGACCACACGCTGGCTTACTTCAACACCAGCAACTTCAAACCAGGCACCGCACCCAACAGCACACGATTTGACAGGGAACTCCGTATCTGCAGGTGCACATGTAGGACCAAAATCACACAAAGACTTTGTTTAATCAGAGCAGTGACAATCACATCCTCTCTTCTTCTCTTTCTCTTTCAGGTACAAAGATTACCGAGATCCCCCCTGGTCCCCGGAGTCATATCAGCTTTCTAAGCAATATTGGTCTGTGCTCGCTGCCCGACTTGCCTTTGTCATCTTTTTCCAGGTCAGTGCTTCAACGCAGAAGTGTAAAAACATAGAATTTCTAAAAACCTTTATCTTTATTAAAAAAAAAAGTTTTTGTTTCTAATCTAATCAATGTCATGCCTTTTCTTTAAAAGGCAACTCACAAGGCATAATTAGAGTCTAAATCCATCTAGCACCCTAACATTCATAGAAAAAGGTTCCTTTGGGTTCATCCATGCTTAAGGTTTGTTAGATTTCTAAAATGGTACCCCCTCTGAAACAAACTTTTTTAAAGACGACAGAAGGATTTGTCTTGTTTTGAACGCTATCAGCCTTAAGGGAAACTAGACAGAAGGTTCTCTTTTAGAAAAGAGATGTTTAGAAAGCTAGAACCATTAAACACCTTTTTTGATCCAACAAAATGGCTTATTCCTTTTGCATTTGTGGGTGTTTCAGAACCTGGCAATGTTCCTCAGTATGCTGGTGGCATGGTTGATTCCAGATGTTCCCCGCTCTCTGAAGGACTGCCTTAAGCGGGAAAAAGCCCTGTTGCTAGATCTTCTCCTTAGTGAGGAGGTGGAGAAGCAACGACAGCAATCACAGCATCCTGCCAACATCAACATAACAATCAACACCTCAGAGGAGGAGACCATAGAGGTGGAGCCAAACTGGAGCATCCTGCAGCAAAGCCAGACAACTGACAATGAGTTACAGACTCCAGACAACAAGAACCTACCAAACGATGAACCTGAATCTACCACCAGTGAACCAATTAGAAATGAAAAAGACTGTCATTCTCTTACCACATCAGATCCTCATTTAAATCAGTCTGTTCCTCAGAGTCAAGTAAAACCAGAAGGCACGTCCCACTACCAAGAGCTTAATCTAAATGGACCTCCGCCTCGAGATCCAGGCTCCAGGTCCAGGAGCCGCTGCCAAACGCTTCCACCAAGACAGAGAGGGGATCAACTTGGAGACAGTTCAAGCAGAACCAGTCACTCCACCAGCTTTGTGCATTTCAATAAGAACTTTCCTCAAGCAACCAGTGAGCTCTTTCAAAATACTCCCATTGTACCTTTACAACATCAATCTAAAAATCCATCCAGCAAACCATCTTCTAAAACAGAGCTTATTGGCAGTCAGTTATCAGTGCTGTCCTGCCATCCCCTTAAAACAGAGATCCAAACAGAAGCACTGCCATGCCCTCTAGCTGAAGAGGAAATAACTTGCAGCCAAAAAGACTTGGCGCAGTCACCCTCCAAGCCAGAGCTTTCAGTCATCCAGTCAACAGCGTTGCCACGCCCGCCATCCAGACCAGAACTCTCAGTTAGTCGATCAACTGTACTACCAAGACCCCCATCCAAACCTGAGCTGATGGGGAGCATTGCAAGAGGATTTCCACTCCAGGACCCAGCTACCAGAACCAAGTCCCGGTGTCAGACCCTTCCTCCCAGATATAGAGGACCTGATTCAGTGGAAAGCACACTCAGAACCACCCACTCCACCAGCTTCACAAATATCAACAAAAAGTCATCTCCATTACCCAGTGATGTGACAGACAACACCCCTGTGTAAGGAAGATTGGATTGGACAAGTTCTGGTCCAGCCATAAACAGCAGCTCTCAACCAATCATTCTTTCAGTGCCGGTCATCCTAGATGGTTTGGATTGTCATTGAGTCTCCATCACAAACCAGTTGTCAGTGGTTGTCAGTTGCTAAGTCACGTTGGCCCTGTGCAGTAAGTTGAGGTGTGCAAGCGCTGCACTGTACAGGATTCTTTTGGTGATTTACTGAAATCACCTGATATTATTCAAATTAGACACATCCATGTCATATATTTTACAAAGACAATAAAACTGAATGGAAGTGACAGAAAAAAAAAGTGAAAGCAATCCACTTGTCACTTTTACCGTCCATATGTTTGGATTGAAGATCTTTGCAAGACACTTCATGCAAGTCCAAGTCAAGTCTACAAGTCAAGTCTCAGGTCTGTGAGCTGCAAGACTAAGTCAAGTATCAAGTCTCTGAGCAGCAAGTCATGTCTTAAATCTGAGCTGCAAACTTGAGCAAAGTTTCAGAATTACATCTTGGTTCTCTGATCAGCAACTCTGAGTCAAGTATGGAGTCTCTGAGCTGCAAGTCCAAATCATGTCTCAAGACTCTGAGCTGCAAATCTGAGTCAAAATACAAGTCAGGTCTCAAGTCTCTAAGCTGCAAATTTGAGACAAGTCTCAAATCTCTGAACTGCAAGTCTGAGTCAAGTATGGAGTCTTTGAGTTGCAAGTCCAAGTCAAGTCTCAAGTGTCTGAACTGCAAATCTGAGTCAAAATACAAGTCAGGTCTCAAGTCTCTAAGCTGCAAATTTGAGACAAGTCTCAATTCTCTGAACTGCAAGTCTGAGTCAAGTATTGAGTCTTTAAGTTGCAAGTCCAAGTCGAGTCTCAAGTGTCTGAACTGCAAATCTGAGTCAAAATGCAAGTCAGGTCTCAAGTCTCTAAGCTGCACCTCTTAAGGCTCTTAAGACATGTCTTAAGGCTCTGAGCTGCAAATCAAATCTCAAGGTTTTAAGTTGCAAATTTGAGCCAAGTCTCAGTTATGTGAACTGCAAATCTGAGCCACATTTCAAGACTCTAAACTGCAAATCTGAGCCAAGTCTCAAGTCTTTGAGTTCAAGTCTGAGTCAAATTGCAAGTCCCTGAGTTGCCAAAATCCAAATCTAGTCTCAAGACAGACACTGTGCAGCTCAAGTCCACATTTTTGATTTGGATAGTCCAGTTTATAAATGATGATTTTTACTAGACAATCTATAGTCAGTTTAATATCAGTCTGTCCCTAGTGCTGTCCCGAGTTTAAATTCAGCCCATGTGTTCTCTGTGTGTAAATGTAAGACCTTACGTTAACAGCTTTTAGGTTTTTAGTGCAAGACGGCTTGTTTGTGTGGCGTCTAAAGTGGACTATCCAAATAAAGTGGTGCCAGAGCTTGAACCTGTTCCTGTAAAGAAAAATAATCAAACTGAAGTTGAGTTTACCCTTAACCAAGAGTGTACCCCGGGGTTTTTGGTCAAGGGCATTTGTAGCCCTCAGATGTCAATCACCAGTAGGAATGTGATTTTTTTTTCTTATATATAAAGCATATAATTCATAATGTAAAACCTGACAATAAGATTTTTTTTAAAATACTGAAATGTAAAAAGGCATAATTTATAAATAAAGTGAGGAAAATCCTTGAGATCCTATTAGGTATAGATTCACCTTAGGAATATTTGTGTGCATTCAGTTTGTGTTTTGGACTCATACACCACCTCAGCACTCTCACTAAAATGTACTGACTATAATGTTTAACTGAGATCCTCTGAGATCCTCCGATGGTGACTCCTGTGGCCTGACATTTATATTGATGAGTAAAGGTTTTGATATTGACAGGAATATTTAGATGAGGAGTTTTTGTTTTTGAATAAATAAATGTTCACCTGTTAGTAGATATTGTATCACACAGCTATCTAAGCCACATGAGCACAGAGATTAATCTCATATTTATACGTTATAATTATATTTAATTAATATTTAATTTAATTAATATTTAATTAATACATTTAATATACTTAATTAACTTGAAATTAAATATAGAAATGAAATATATGTATAATTCAGAAATGTATAATTCACACTAAGATAAGACAGGGATATTTAAGTACTTTTATGTGTGTAGTATTTTTATATGCTTATATAACTTCAATTTCTTTTAACATTCAATCATCTTCAAAATATGTTTTAATTTTTTTTTTATATTTTATACTGAATATGAGTTTTATATGACACACAAAGTAATTTGTATAGCTGCTGATCCTCTGGTCAGTATTATACAGTATGATAGCCTGATGTGTAAACTGATTTGTACGGTATAAACTTTATCTCTTTTAACCCCATGCTAGCTTATTTTATAGCTCATCAGAGAAATGTAGAACAGTATTCAAGTTCATTTATATTTTAAAAAGTTGTTTCAAGAGGTAAAGAATGAAGGCCCAAATGTGTTAATTAGAAGTAGCCAATAGAGCACAAAACTCCCCCAAAGAACAACAGCTGACTTTTCTATGATACGCAAATCTGTAACCGCAACTGGATTTACAGTCCCTATGCAGCTACATACAGGCTTCATTAGGCTTCATTAGGCTTCATTAGGCTCACTAATTAACTTCAAAAACAGAGTGAAGACACTAATCATTAAGCTCTACTAATAAAATAACACAATATAAACTTAACTTTGATACAGCAATTTACATCATCTTACCTGCAAAATACACAAAAATCTGGTGTTCAGTATGGTTTTTTACTTTGGTGCTGCAGTTTCGCTTCTCACAGAGACTCAGTAAACATATTTTACTTTAGTAAAAATTTTAGGGTATGCACGAGATGTTACATCCACTGAGTGGCAAAAAGCTTGAGTGGCACAGTTAGGGTTCAGCTAGAAAGCAGCAAATACGAAAAATAAGCATTAAATTTAAGCAGACAATCATTTATTTTACTTCAAGTTTTCACCCTTTCTCCTACTAAAGGGAGCCATTTGCACTGTGTTTTGCCACTCAGTCAGACTGACAGGGTACTGTATGTTCCAGTGACAAAGTGAGGTCAGTGTTTCCATATTTCGTCGCTACTGAACTTTACTGCCTTCTACTGGATATTAAGATGCATGGCATTGTTATCTCTTAATGTTAGCAAAAAGGGAAATAATTCTGTGGATCCACCGCATGACTCTGATCTTCACAAGAGGTTCTTTCTTGGCCCATGGTACACCTTTCCACCAAGTTTCATAGAAAGTGGGTCAGTAGGCTTTGCGCAATCCTTCTTAAACAGAAACACAGACATACAGGCAAAAACACACAAACACACACACACACTGAAAACATAACCTCCTTGGGGGAGATAATAACAAACATAATGAGCTCATGTTTTGTCTTATTGGTTTTATACAAATTATACATTGTGTTTATTACATGTAGGACAGTATTCAGAATGAACAGTAATAGACTGATGCAATATGTTGTGCAAGAATACATGAATAATTAACTGATCATTATTTTATACCTTATTAATTATTTTACTAATTACAATTAATATAAATGTAAAGTTTCTAAATAAAATTTGTATAAAGAAGAGTAAGTTAAAAGTAATATTTAAACCGATTACGACGCATGACTAAAATCCACTCATAACATTTAAAAAATTTAATTACCAGCTATCAGATCTCTTTCATAAGATACTGACTTTGACAACTAGGTCCAATGAGAACCATCAGGAAAGATTTTATCAGCAAAAAATATAATATAATTAATAAAATATAATATAAAATAAATTACATTTAAAATTTAAAATTCTGCCTGAAAGACTGAATGTGTGGCTCTCACTTCTTTATTTATTCATGATTCAGCTGTAGATGTTTTACTGCAGATCACCACTAGAGGGAGCAGGAATGAGCTCCACTGTACTCCAGTGTTCTCATTTCTTTGAAGTCAGAGCCATGATCATTCTCTAATCATTGATCTCATACTGCTAATCCCCTGGAGTCAAAACACTGAGCTTCTTTTATCACCTCGGATTCAAACTAATTTTTTTCATGAAACGTCCTCAAGAGGAAGAACGGGAACAATGTTCTTACATTTCATTTCTGAGTTTGCGTAAATTTCCATATAAGGCGCCACATTAATGAGAACCTGGAATGATCATCTTCAAATCATGTAAACGTAAAACACCATCATGTTTATGGACTTGATGTTTATGGACAATTATGGACTCTTGGACTGAGCTCCTCTCTCTGTAACTGGTTTCTGGACTTTCTGACCAACAGGCCGCAGTCTGTGAGGATCCTCATCTCCCATAGTCCTCAGCACTGGCTCCCCTCAGGGCTGTGTGCTAAGTCCCCTCCTGTTCACGCTGCTTACATATGACTGCACAACTAACCTTCCAGGCTCCTGGAACAACACCACTTCCAGTCTGGTCAGGAAGGCACATCAGAGGCTCTACTTCCTGAGGCGGCTGAGGCGTGCAGGACTCGGGAGCTCAGTCCTCATCTCCTTCTATAGATGTACGGTGGAAAGTGTTCTGTGCTCCGGTGGTACGGTAACTGCACTACAGCAGAGAGGAAAGCTCTGAAGAGGGTGGTGAAGGCTGCACAGAGAGTCATCGGAGTCAGTCTCCCCACCATCACGGACATATACACCTCCAGATGCAGGAAGAGGGCCACCTGCATCATGAAGGACCCCACTCACCCAGCACATACACTTTTTGTCCCACTCCCCTCAGGCAGGAGGTTGAGGAGCATTAAGTGTAAAACCAGCAGACTGAGAAACAGCTTTATTCCGGTAGCTGTAAGACTTTTGAACATATAATGGATGAATCACTACTGACACTTTATTGACACCATCACATTATCACGTTATCAGTGTTGGCTATCAAGCCTTCATGCTGCTATAATTATAAGTATTATTATATTCACATGCCATATTTATTTCTGATACATTTTTTATTACTTTTACTTTTTACTCTTTTACTCTTTTTTCTTTTTACTTTATTATTCATTACTTGTTATTATGTTTCTTTTCATTGGATTAACCGGGACCGTGCGTACATAATTTCGTTCCACCTCAAGCAAATGTGATGCGAATGACAATAAAGTTTCTTTGAATCCTTGAATGTTTAAATCACTTATTTATTTCAGTTACACGCCGATTGACAACATTTTGTGATGCGTTGTATTAAGTTCTCTTCAAGTTAATGCCTTGAAAAGAAAAAAAAAAACAAATCCTTAAATTAAGACAAATAAGATATTCCAGACATTAAGACATTTAAAAATGTAAGTCTCATCTCTTTAGCTATTTGATGAGGAGAAAAGTAATGTCACCTGCTACAAAGAGGAAGTAGTTGTGACACGTTGCACAGGCTGAACTGCATTACTCCAGGATTTCATACACACTGTTCTTAGGAGGCACTCTTTAGTCACCGTTTTTTGTTTTTTTTTTGTGAGTTTTGTGGGTGTGGCTAAACATAATTTTGCCTTGAGGACGAAAGGTGGAAACTGGATTTTTGGAATTTCAGAAATATTTAGTTCAGTGGCTGTGAAAGTATTTGCACATAATTTTATTGAAAGAGTGATGATGAGGCCTGTTGTCTTGGATGACGATTACAATTTTATTTGGTCTATTCTAAAATATCAACTGCCTCCTTTTATATTCACACACACACCACACACACACACACACACACTTATTACTATTGTTTCTAGATATTTCCATTGTATTGTATATTACAAGATTTACAACATGCTGTACAGTATCTACACCAATTTTTGAACCTCGAACGTTGAAGGTCACTAAGCACTAAAGCTTAACTCAGTTTATTTTTTTATAAACGTTGCAGCATTCAATGGAATGAAAGGAGCCGCTCACAAGGTCAAAGGGCAAAAACGCCATAATGAACCTGTGTAATTATTATTTATTACCATTATCTGAATTTTTTGGTTCGCCACACACACACACACACATTGTTTGTTATTCAATGAGCTCTTTGTGGGTCAAAGTATTCAAAAAAGTGTGTGCGTGCGTGTGTGTGTGTGTGCATACGTGCGTGCATGCGTGTGTGTGTGTATGTTTAGCAGTACATAGTAGAGTCATTATTCTGGGCAGGACTGAGGATCACAGAATACAGGTGTGACTTGTCTAAGTCTGTGTGTGTCTGCGAGAGAAAGTACAGAGCGAGAGGGTGTGTGTTTGTGTGTGTGTGTGTGTGTGTGTGTGTGACATACCTGTTTCAGACAGTGAAGTGGGAGCGGGGGAAAGGCAGGTAAGTGCTGAACTTTGCTTCTCTCTCGTCTTTTTCTCAGCTGATTTCTGTTTCAGAGTGCTCACTATGATTCATTTGAAATCAGATTACTTTCTCTATAGTGTGTGTACTTGTAGCTGTGTCTAAACGTCTCGTGTGTGTGTGTGTGTGTGTGCGTGCGTGTGTGTGTGTGTGTGTGTGTGTGTGTGTGTGTGTGTGTGTGAAAACCGGTTATTTATTATATGCAGTGAGAGAATACAGCGAGGACAGAAGTGTGGGAAAACTAGTCAGAGAAATAAAACACACATTTTTCACACAGTTTATTCCCAAATACTTAAACAGTGGTACAAGTGCTCTAACAGGCTTTTCTCAGAGCTGTTTGAACATGCCTTCACACACACACACACACACA
>JAOVYU010000042.1:35943226-35958025 GCA_025674565.1 Synodontis membranacea
ACTTAAGCATGGTTTTATTAGTGTGGAAATGTTCTTGACTACAGAGCACCTTGTACGTCACTCTGGATAAGAGCATCCGCTAAATGCCTTAAATGTAAATGTAAAATTTCAGTCTGTGCTGGATCAAGTGCTATTCTATGTGCTGCTGAATAATGAGTCAGGAAGCTGCTGAGTTCAATAAAACTACTGAATAATGTGATCATTACATGTTCATGCAGTAATTTATGGGTAAAAACCGAGACGTCTGTTAGATTTATCTTAACACTCGACGTCTTCATATTAGTGTTTTTAAATTTCTTTTAATCTTTAATTTGTCTCTTGATTTTCTGTAACATCTGAAGTCTGCATTTGAACTCTGATTTCTCTCAGGTTTAAAGGCGAGTGTTTGTGTTTAAATTGTAAAACTTCATCTCTGATGCTTCTGCAGAGATCCTCAGAGGTGTGAACAACATGCAGGTGATTTTAATAATCTGAATAAAAGCTCAGAAAATGCACTTAAGCAGCTGCAGAACCCGACTTTGAATCAACTATAAATAAATAAGAGAAGTCTTATTGCCTGCTGCTGAACATTATTAATATTAAACATTTGTTTTGTGTGCTTTAAAGTTAAAAAAGTGTTTCTGAATTCATCATTTCTGTTTGAGTGTTTTTTTTAAAGACTGTGGACAGACAGAGGAACAAACAATCCTCAGCTCCAACCAGCGGTGAAGCGGATGAGGATGAGGATGAGGGTGTGTGAGGAATTCTGGGACGGAGCAGTAATCCGTTCGGAAACAGGCTCTCGGCTCAGACGAACACACAGATGTTTTAAAAGCGTTAATCTAATCATTCTGCCAGGCCTCTTCCTTCACCTCCTCTCTTTTCCCCTCATCTTTCCCGTGCTTCTTTTGGAAGGGATGAAATGCGCTTTAATATTCCTCAGGAGCATCATGTCCTGTACTGAGCGATCAGCTGCACTTATTCATCCTCCTGTTAGCAGCCGTGATTCTGAGGAGAAGGGGACATGTGTAAATGCAATGAGGAGCTTCTTTGTTAGAGAGGAAAGGGAGAAATCAGTGAAAGGCTAAAAAAGTCATGGAAAAGTCAGAAGTGAGGAGGAGTGAGGTAGACGAGGACTTGTTTATTATTTTATACCAGTAATGAAACCCCCGGAGGCGATCTATCACTGTCCATGAACTCGTTTCTTTACACAGCTTCACTCGCTACTCCCTGGACAGTGGATCAAACCTGATAAAATCGCAGTTACAATAAACACAGATCTTTTTGTCCCACCTGGAAGCCCGTCATCTCCATATGCTGATTGGCTGTCTTATGAAAGGGGCGGGGACAAAATGGCAATAACTGAAACTGTCATTTTACATTTTTTTTTAGAAAAGCTAAAAAGTACCTAAAGAACCTGAAGAACTAAAGATCTAAGATATTACTGTTATTTAACCTTTGACTCTCTCCTTAAACTGTGTTTCCTCTGTTTCAGAAAAACAAAACCACGGCATCCACAGATTTCCACTGAAAAATGGATTATCCCTAAAAAAGTCATGTGACCTGGTATCATGTGACCTGAGGTCATGTGACCTTACCTTATAAAGCAACTTCCTCTCATCTGCAGCATGTATTTGAATCATATTCAGTAGAAATGTCATAAAGGTACAGATGAGGTTAATTACTGTATTTCCCCTGATATTAAATCTTGTTTGCACCTCAGGGTGAAAGTGTGTTAAAAGCACTAACAGGTGAGCAGAGTGTGACCTCAGGACCTGATGCTGATCCTCACTGAGGTTTGGTCATCATCTCATAAAAGTCAGAGACACTGCAGCATTCGCCTGCTGCAGCATCCTGAGGCTCAGACTGGCCGTTAAAATCCAGTTAACGAGCTCACGCTGCACCTGGCACAAACCTGTCCACCTCCATCTCTCTCATTAAACCAGTCTGCTTCTGAGAGAGACGTTAAGAACGAGAGAAAAAAAGAAAGAAGAGGGAATGTGCTTTCCACACATCTGCATCTGCATCATAATCCACCTGTATAAACATCATTTTTCATCCCAGACGGCTGAAGAGAGCGAGACGGCGGAGAGGGCCATCATCTCCGTGTGTCACCGTGCGTTATGTCATCCACAACTTATTCATGCTGGAACACTCTCTATGAATCTCATCGGTATTATAAACTGTAAAAATATTCAGGTTATAAAGCAACATTCATAATTGTCTAACACCTGAGTCACATGACATAAAGTTGCTATGACACTTATTAGAACTTAACATAACAACATTTATTACTATGAAGGTGAATACAACTAACACATAATTGTTTGTCATAATATTACAACAGTGCTATAAGAACTCACAACACTCTTATGAACGCTGTCTGATTTCAATAAACACCTGAATATATATATATATATATATATACATAAAATTATAGATTAGTGTTGTGGCATTGTCATAAACATTAATGCAAATCTATTAAGAGACAGTAGAATTGTCAAAAGAAGACTTTATGATGGCTTGGAATAAGACTTTATAAATGCCTACATAGGCTTATGTCACCTGTAATATATTTCAGAGTAAATATAAATATATTTATTAATTATGGTTTCATAACACTGTTGTAAATCTTCATAAAACTCTATTTAATAATGCTATGCTTATTATGCAACTGTCATTATGTAAAAGCATTCATACACGTCTTATAAGCAGACATGGACTGTAAAAAGCAGACATGGAACGATGTCTGCTGGAACGAAACCTTAATGCAGGAAAACATTTTTTTACTATGTTGTAAAAAACAGAGTTCATAAACATGTTATTAACTCAGTGTCATGTAACTAAACTCTTGATTGTTAATGTGTGTTGGATTGATCTATTAAGATGTTTGTGAAGGATTATGTAGGTGTCGTAGTCTTATGAACATCAGTCTTGAGCCTGGAGAACATATTTTGGTGCTCGTATCAGAGTTATAACAGATAATAACAGCTGCTCTTCTGTCTGCATGTGTATTAAACCTTACAGCGTATTTCTCGGTCTCTCGGTCTCGACCGTTGTCGCACTACGCTTCAGCAGTCGTAATGTTTGTGTGTAGTGTTTATAAAGGGTTATATACAGTACAGTGTGTGAGTCAGTGTGAGGTGTTTGAGAGGGTTGAGTTCTGATGCTTGTCGTAGTGACAGGTGACTCCTGCGTTTAGCGCCACATGCCACATAGTCAGGTGAAATATTTCTCTGCTCGTCTTTAATGAGAATTTCATAAAGTCTAGTCCGTGCCAAGAAATCTGACTTTTCATGGCTGGTCTTTCAATTTTCCTCTGCACACACATGTACTCTGGTGGCCCGGACAGACCAGCGAAACACATCACTCCGACACTCTGTAAACCGGCTTTGATACTGTTTGGTCTTATAAAATATTTATCCTTGCTGCAATTGTAAAATATTTTAAAAGGTCACCTAAGAGGCTAAAAAGCCTTAATAAGACTTCATGCTTTTTTATTGCGTTTTATTGAACAGCAGCTTAAAATAGCAGAAAAGGAGCTGAAAGGTGTACATTAGTCAAAGACGACACTGATCCTGAGGTGCTGAAATACACAGGAAGTGTTTTTCTCCAAAGACCAGGAAGTATGAGATGAGAGGGAGGATTAAGTGAAGAAAAAGGTGTTTCGGTTGTTCTTTAAGCTGTCAATCATTATACGCTCGGAAGCAGAGCTGAAATGGATTTAACACAGCTCTCACACGACACTTTTTTCGCAGAAACAACTCCCTCTTGCATTTTGTCATCGTTTCCATAGCCTTCAAAACAGGGACACGTGGGCGGAGCTATAAAGGTTTCATTAATCCTTTCACATTAACATGAGAAAATAACGAGAAATGAGGAAACAATTCTATGCATTATGAGACTTCTCTCTAAAATGCTTCTTCTTACAGAACACCGCCTTCTTTTTAATCAGTTCATGATCAGTGGAGCGTCTGCTTTACACGTCCCCGTGATCCAGCTGTTGCTATAGAAACAATAACCTACTAATTATAAATTTAGCTGAGATTTGCAGCTGCGCTACTGTCCGAGACGCTGTTATAGAGAATTAATCGGTGCCTTCTGAATCCGCCAGCGCTGCGGTGTAAATATAAATAAAGTTAGAACTATGAGCATGACGGTTTAGTGAAGCACTCAACTATAATTAGTTTGTCATATATTAAATGGTAATTATGTTTGAGTAAATGAAGCAGCTGTAGGTCTGGGAGCTCCGCTGAACTGGATCCAGACTCTCCGTCTCTGCAGCTGCAGCGTGAATCCTGGCCACGTCGGTGGATTTATGGTGTTGTGAAGGTGCTCTGTTCGTCTGGCTGGGTCAAGGCCAGCGATTTTCCAACTCACACACCTGACAAGATAAGACGGCTCTATCGCCTTCACTCCATCAACATGACCTGCAGAACATCACACGGGGTCAAAGGTCATCTTTCTGTTATCATCTGACCTGTATGGTGTACAAATCGATGCTAACGGATGTTCTCTAACTGCACAGCAACAAACCATTAGAGGAAATTAGAGCTGAGCATTCAGAGGAGGAATGAAGTGAAGTGGAATTGTAAATGTCGAGTGGACCTGAAGAAGAATCTGGTGTTAATAATAACAGCAAATCTGAACTAGAAGTTCCACATATATGCACATATTTAATACTTAACTAATACTTTCATCATGATGAATGAATCCTTGAATTATTAACACTGGAGCAGTCTCTGAGTCACAGATCAATTACCTGTTAATGACAGTAATATTTACATATTAACTCAAACGTTAAATCTTTAACTCATTCTGTTCATTAAATTCATGACTTCATGCAGGATTAATGAATTATTGATTCTAATGTGTTTCTATTATGAAAGTGTTCAGGACTCAAATTATAGGCTATAATGTATGTTCATGTTTTTTTTTTTTTTTTTTGTTCCAGCAACCATGATTTCTAAACTAAACTCAAACTCAGGACATCTTTGAGACGCTCCGGATGGATTTAAAAAGATGAAAAATCAGATTAATTTTGAAAAATAGTTCTGACAGTAAAATACTGTGATATCTTCACTTTGAGAAAACACTTTTCACCAAACTGATGTGAAAAATCTCTCTCGGTGCGAGTCAGTTTAGTGATGAGGCTCGAGTTTAAATGTTTTAAGTCAGGTACGGAGACACTGATATGGAAGATGCTGAGAATCAGAGTGAGAACTCGTTTCCTGTAAATGTATAATTCTATCAAATTCAGCAGTAATGTTGTTTTTCCATCAATTTATAAATACAGAGGAAGTACAGAGTCTTTCAGTGGAATGAAATCATTAAATGTGATTTTCTCAGTTTTTACTTTCAGAACAAATAAGAGTTCCAAAAAAATGTTCACATGTAAACCCATCTAGCATTTTGGATGAAACGATGGTAATAAAAAAAATTGGTTCTAATTATTATGTTCAAATATTCCACAAGTCTAGAACAGGAGAACGTACACTAGCAGTCAAAAGTTTGGACACGCCTTCTCATTCAATGGCTGTTTCTTTTTGTTTAATTTGCATAATTCCATATGTGTTCCTTCATCATTTTGACGTCTTCAATATTAATCTACAATGTAGAAAATAATCAAAATAAAGAAAACCATTGAATGAGAAGGAGTGTCCAAACTTTTGACTGCTAGTGTAAGTCGTATTCAGCAGACAGATGCACGTGTGTGTGTGATCAGTTTTCTGTTTATTGAAATTTTTTTGCACTTCACATCTTTAGACATCAGACATTTCCACAGACGGTTGTGTAAAAGCAGCTCGGAGGCGTCGCAGTGGTGAAGCTTTAATCAGGAAACTATCAGAACATTTTCCTGAACATCCTGCACCAGAGAGAAGCTTGATTTTTTTCCACACTGTTTATGAGGACAGATGTACGATTTGATGTTTCTCTGTTACACTGTTACAGGACGGCGTTTTTTGGAACAGATACCTGCTCGCTCGTGTGATTATTGTAGCTAAACTGAGACAGAAGTCATAATTTTTTACAGCTGGACATTTACGGTAAACTGCCACAATGCAATGATTCAGTTTCATACAGAAATGAACACATGACCTTCAGTGTATTTGTAAGAATCTGCAATATTTTGTCATGATTAAATACGTATTTGCTATTTAAATAGGTACACATACAGATATATATATATTTATATATTTATGCTCTCTTAAATTAGATTTACTTTAAGATATTATTTTTTTAAGCAATTGTGACATTTCTTTTGACTGCAAAGTAAATTAACATAACACCATAAATAATAATAATAATAATAATAATAATAATAATAATAACACAGATGCCTTAAAAATATAGTTACTCAAAACGTAGTGTCAGGTTTACTAAAATATTTTCTGGTGAGAAGTGCTTGTGTTCCAGTCTTTTCTGTAAATGCACACATAAAGAGTGAACTTAACATGTGGCTTCTTTTCAAGTTGAATTCATCAACACGTCTAGCGTCCTTTATCAGGAAGTGACCTGATGCCACTGAGAGGAAGAAGAAGGTGTGAAACAGGAACAGAGGAAGTACACAAGAACGCAGACAGACAGACAGACAGACAGACAGACACGGAGACAGATCGAGCTGCAGTCATTTTTACAGCACAGAACAGGAAGCTGGACGAGCCGTGAGCAGGAGAACATGCTGAGACGTCAACTTTGTTCAGACAAGCAGCTCAAATCAGATTTTTTGTAACCTAATATGGGAACGTTATTTAATGTGTTCCAAAAAGATTCACATACAGGCACCAGAGATCCAAACAGGAGGTGCACTATTCATCTCTGTTTTTAGATAAGTTTGTCAGAAAGGTTCACAGGGCATCTGCGTGAGACTGGAGGTGTGTATCAGGGCAGAGATCTCGACAGAAAGATCACAAAGACTGGAGGATTTAACTTTCATGTGGTCACGAGCGAGTGGTCGGATGTGAAGCCCAGAAGATAAACAAAGATAACCAACATTAACACGAATATTAACACTAACACAAATATTAACACTAACCTGAATATTAAAATGAACAGTGATGAGCGCGCAGTGCTGGGTGACGCGTTTACATCATTCACTGCCACCCCTTTTTCCACCAAGGCAGATCGAGAGGCAGTTCTGAGTCGGTGCTGATCTCAAACCAGTTCTTCACATTTCGACAGCCGAAGAGCCGGCTCTCAGTCAGAAAACCTGGTTGGAGAGCTGCACCAGTGCTTTGCTGGCCTAGAACCAAGAACTGCTTCTGTCAGGGTCTGGGACGGGATTGTCATGACCAACAAGACCAACTAAAACTTTGTGAGTGCAATTTTTAAAAAAACAGAGTTAGTGTAACTTCTAGTCCCATCTAGCCCCACCAATGCTTTTGTTTGCTTGGCGCTAGCAGCGCTAGTGTGGCTAATGGCACAGGTGTGGCTAACGGAGCTTGAGTTTCCCTGAGATACAAAGACCATCACTAAATGGTAGAGCGAGCATCACATTGCACACTCGCTCTCCCAGTGAAGACAATGTTAACTTTGCGATGTTTTGGGAAACTCAGCGCTGGTGCAGGTACAGACAAACACACTAATGACGTGAACAAGAGCTAATGCTTAAATATTAATAGAAATTAGAACAAAAACATAGAGAAGAGCAAAAGGAAGCATAAAAGCAGGTCAAGATACAACACCAGTGTGAGATTGTTAAAAAGCACAACTGGCGATTGTATGTTAAACCTGGATTTTTTTTGCGTGTTAAGTGAGTATGTGGGCAGGTTGTGTAATGAGGGTGAGGATTTTTAAAGTGGGGCTGATTTACTAATGCCCCATGCACAATGATTAGCGATTAGCTTCAGCCTTGTACAATGAACTTTGACTCATTGTGAATGCTCACACATATATTTAGCCCTGAGAATCTAAAAATTGGATTTAAGAAATAAATCAGATTTGCGCTGCTTAGTGAACAAAGCAATGCACCGCTACTGGACAGGAACTGAAAGCTTGGAGCTAGAGGTTAGTGGGAAAGGCCTAAAAGGTTCCTTTAAGGACCTGTGAATGTGATATTTCTTTTTTTCCATCTGCTTTCTCTTCCATCTGCTTATTTTCATGCTTTTTGCCTTTTATATTTCTCTTGCTACCGGCAGCCGCAGCCCTCCACTACCATATCCTGATAGTTTTTCAGCACCACGTGATCTTCCTGGTCCAGGTAAAGGAGTGCGATGGGACTCAGGGCTGTGGGCACACAGCAGGCTCGAGGCACAGCTCCATTAACCGAGTTCAGCAGCGTCTGCACCATGGCGTGGCTGGACGAGTTCATGTGGTCGGCGAGAGGAAAGCGGCACTCACCCAGACAGAAGAAAGCGTCATAACCAGTCGGTGCTATGATCCATTTGCTCCACCCAACATCTTTGAAGTCCACGTAGAGGGGATGACGGCGGCATCGAGAGCGAGACAGGCGTTTCAGCTTGGCTGCTCGACCACCGTTATTCCGTTTTACCCGTCTGTCTGTCCAGATATCACGCCAGCTTACCTGTGACCCCTGACCTCTGAGCTTTTTAGCCCTGTTTCCTCCCCTCCTACCCCTGGGGCTCTTCTTCTTTCCAAAGGGAACGAGTGGTTCGCTTCGGCCATCATGGCTGTAAGTGACCAGGAGTGGTCTCTGCCGTCCCCAGCTGTAGTCATCTTCACCTGCAGATCTGCGCACTCTCAAGTGTCCCTCTGAGTCCATGTCCTCTGCAGTATGACTGCTATTATCTGAGGTCAGTTCCAAGATAAAGGACACTTTCCCTGCACTATCGGATAATTCCTGAAACAGTTCTGCATTCAGAGCAAAGGTCTCCCAAGACCCAGAGAGCTCTCTAACTAGCCGTCGAGAATGGAGAAGTCTGGGCTCAGTGTCTCCACCAGAGACATACAGGCTGGCAGTGTGAGGTTTTGAGCCTTGGTGTGTTCCTCCATGCAGAAAACGAAGCTCTGCTGAGACCACATTCTCATAGGCAGGAATCGAGGACAGATTAAAAGATATATGGATCCTGTCGTTCTTCTCAGCAGGGTTATGAAGATCTGAAGACACTGCAATGGGAGAGAAATGAAAAAAGTTTCATTAGACTCAGGGTTAATTCAAGTCCAGAGTGTGAAGCTGTAGAAGTCAAATACAGAGTCCCAACATGTAAACTCTGAGTCGAGTCAACAATCCTAAACTGTAGTGTCTAAGTAGAGTCCAGAGTCCTAAGCTGTAAAGTCAGAGTTGAATCAATAGTTCTAAGCCATAGTCTGAGTCCAGAGTCCCAAGCTGCAGTGTCCGAGTCAAGTCCAGAGTCCTAAAAGTGTGTCACCTGATAAAGTTTCTATAATGAATGTTAGGATTCACTTTCAAATGTTTCAAATACTTTAGTCACAGGTGAGGGATCAGAAAACATGGGCCATGTGGCGAGGTATAAGCGATAAGTCTGAATCAAGTCCAACAGAACAAGGCCTCAGGAAATTAGGGACTCAACTCCGATTCAGACGAACTTCCACACATTGCTATATTCTAATAACAGTGATTTAATAAAAGATAATCAGGCCTCTTCATAGACCAGCAGATCCTACCTGCATGGTGGAAGCTGCGGACTGTGTTGGCACCTTGTACATGTTCCACAGGAAAACTGAAATCTGGATCTTCTACTAGGTGGTACTGCTGAGTGTGGAAGCGATAGAGGTCCAGGAGATACTGAGGCACCACTGCTCCTGGCTGAGGGTTAGGATAGGACTGTAGGCCCAGTTGGGTCAACAGGAGGTTCTGGATGGTCTGGGCCAAACTGGGCTCTAGAGATATTCTTGGGTTCCCATCAGCGTGACCAGAATCCCCCTGATGACCTGACAAGGCTGGAGGTAGCAGCAGGGTCATCAGAACTAGAAGACTAGCAAGGAACATTGTGGACCTAGAAATGAGAAAAGCAGGAAATGTGTACTTAAGCAAAAACAGGACCTACTGTGGGTGAATGAATGAAAGAAAAAGAGGTTCCTCACCAGTTCTTTGTGTGTTTGATTCAAAGGTTGTTTAAAAATAAACTGCATTTGAATAAAACTAATTGCATGTGAGATCAGGATATTTTACCAAATTCATGAAGGGTGCCAATAATTCTGGAACTCACTCTACATTATAGGCAGAAGAAAGGAGTCTGGTAGGTAATGAGAGTCATTTGAAGTGTTCAGAATGAGACTATTTTACATAATTACCCTCACACTTGTAATGCAATATATCCTGAGCAAAAGTAACAGCACCCCACGGAGCCGGGTCTCACCCTTCAGTTAAACTCCTGGTCCTGATATATTGCACTATATCTACAGATTTACAACATTTGCCTCGCTACTTACACATAACCATAAAACTGTACCTTGCTATGTTTCTTTTGTGAATTTATTGGTGTTTATTGTAAGTGACAGTAACTGCAGAAACAGCAGCAGAGGGAAAAGCAGGAGCAGAGCAGAGATACGGCTGTACGCTTTGATTTAGGACCTCACGTACGTCCTGTTAATCCAGGTCTCTGTCGGAGAGGTAAATAAATAAAAGTAACCTGCGTTACCTTCTCTCTCTATAAGGAGCCTTTATTATACTCTGCTTTACTTTCTCTTCAGCTGTTGTGCAATGTGGCGTTATCTTGTTGTCAGGTGGAGGTTAGCCACATTTAACACCTCCGTAGATCTTTATTGTCAGTCTGTCATGGTGACAGCTATAAATTAAATGGGTTTCACAGCATTCGTTCTATCAAACCTCAATTAGCAGAAGATTTTTATGGTTTTATCGTGTAATATCCACATTAAGATCTACACACCTGTCACAGTATCACGTTAGATTGGATCTGGGAGACGATAACGTGCAATCGACCTCAGATTAACCTGGCAATAAAACAAATATACAAACAATGTGTGCTGAACTTTGGTACTAATCATATCTGTAAATGTCATCGGTGCTAAAACAGCCAACAGCTCTGTAATGATAACAAGCTCCTTATGTCATAGAAGATAAAACTGTCAGGTCACTGCTACAGCATCTGAGTCTGAGATTAAACGCACATCAGGTAGGAATAAAACTCTAAAGTGAAGTATTTCTGCAGGACAAGAAATTAAAAATGATAAACCAATAATCAACAGCAGAGAGATGGAAATGTTTAGCTGGATTTCATTTTCTCTTTTATTAAGGTCTGGTTTATTAATCTCGGGTTTATACCACGCTGCTACTGAATTCTGGATTGTGATGGCTTTAAGAACAGCAGCTCTATCAGTAGTGCATCAGCAAATCACGAGTCCTAATGCGTTCTCGTTTCTATAGTAACAGCTCGTTCACGGGGACGTGTAGTGAAATTGTTTACAGCAATCGCTGTTATGGTGCCCTTCTCTGTAAGGAGAAATGTGTTTATTAAACATTTATGGAAGGAGTCTCCAGTGTCAGCGCTTTGACTTATATAAGCTTTCGAATTAAGATTCTTTGCATTTTGCACACTGTTTACACTGAACCCCTTCCTGATTATTTAGCATTAAATTCCTGGGCTAAATTACATCTCTTCTGTGTCTCCATCATTCTCGTTCCTCAGTAAACGTATGATGATATGAGGGTAGTGGTAGCTCAGTGGTTAAGACATTGGACTATTTCCCGGAAGGTCGTGGGTTCGAATCCCAGTGCCATCATGCTGCCACTGCTGGGCCCTTGAGCAAGGCCCTTAACCAGTTGTATAAATGTGATTATATGTAAGTCGCTCTGGATAAGGGCGTCTGCCAAATGACATAAATGTAAACGATCTTTGGACAGTCAGCAGCACAAATTGCTCCTGAAGCAGAAACTCAGGGGTTCCCAAAGTGGGTCTGTGAAGCATAATGTTCCTTTTTTTAAACATTGGTGGAAATCACAACCCATCTGTAACAAAGCTTTTGTGTACATTATTACGTCAATAATACTTATAAACTCGTTCATATTGACCTACAGTGTGAGTCTGGTCACTTGGAATAATCCACACTTTAATAACTCAAAAATCAACCCTAATAAAAAAAAAAATGACAACCTGGACCTTAAAAAGTTTTGGAAGATAAATCTCTGGTGTATTTAGATCTGGCTATAATAACCACTCAGAATATTATTGCATGCATTTAAATACTGGGCTTCATATTTGGTATATAAGTTGGATTATGTTCTTCTGTTAAATCTGTAGTGAGGAACTGGATCAGCCGTACGCTGTTCTGTAACTCAGCAGCAGTGACACTGAACTGGACGTCTCTACCTAACCGAACCCTCAGACTGAAGTCGCCTGCTGTGTTCAGCTCTGAAGCCTGATGAAGCCTCGGAGCAGCTCCATGTGCCCGCTGTGTTTATGTTCAGAGAGTGAAAGAGAGTCTGATCTCCTTGGAGCTGCTTCCTCTGAAGGAACTCGAGTTCGGAGTTCAGAGAGTGGAAAAGGGAGCGAGGGAGTGAGTCAGGTTTCAGGCTGACCCTGGATTAGGAGGGAATAATGACTTGAGCACACACACACACACACACACACACACACACACACACACACACACAGACAGAGGAGCGAGGCTCGTGCCGGGGCGGTGATGTAGGAATGTAGAGTTTATCATTCTCCCTCTGTGTGCTGTTTCACTTCTCTGCTCTCTTTCAGCTTATCTCTACTCTACTTCCTGTTGGCTGTTTTCCTCAAAAATGGATTTATCATTGTTCAAAAGGGGACTGCCTCATACACACACACACACACACACACACACACACACACAATGAATTAAAATGTTTACAGCTGCAGTGACGTTATTCACCTGTTAGTAAATCACTGTAAATTTTAGTTGGATTGATTAAAGAGATTATAAGGCAGAGCTCAGAGCACACACACACACACACACACACACACACACACACACACACACTGTGCATATCTTAGGAGCGTCAGTATCTGTATCTGTATTTGGATTTAAACCTGGGTGGGTGTGGCCTAAAACAGATTATTTGAAAGTGTGGGTGTGGTGTGTGAACTGCGGCTCTGACAGTTCCTCTTCCTCAGCTTCATCACTCCAGTTCATAATCCCTTTGAGCTCCAGATGTGTGTGGGAATGTTTTATAATCTCACTCACACAGGTAGTATTTTTATTTACACCCACACACCATATCTTCTAATCAATTTAGTAAGTTCTGTTTCCCAAAATATAAACAAACTAGTAATATAATTTAACCCACTGTGACTCGGACCAGGCAGGTACTAAGGATGCAGTAAATACATCATCTTAGTGTTCATCTTAATGTTCATGTTCATGAATGCATTAGAACCTGTTAAAATCCTGTTTGTGATTTTTTTTTGTTGTGTCCCGCAGCATCCCCGTCCGGGAACACGACTCTAAACTCAACCAGACGCCCTGCGAACCTTTCTGATAAACTTTCTTAAAAAAACCAATAGTACAAAGAGAAAGAGAGAGACATCAACATCCTCACACAGACCAGACACACTGACTGACACACACACACACACACACACACACACACACACACACACACACACACACACACATTGTGATTCTTGCCAAGCTTGTGTGTGTATAGGGTCCATAGGGACGAGTGGAGTAAATCAGACATGACCAAGATTCCTGCTTATCATTTAACACTATCTCAACCTCCATCAGTGTCCAATCATGTTAAAGAAAAACTCCAGCATTTTCCAATCTAATCTCTCTGCACCCTGTGTGTGTGTGTGTGTGTGTGTGTGTGTGTGTGTGTGTGTGTGTGTGTGTATTTAAGTGTAAGCTCAGCAGCTGAACTCTTTCATGAAGTCTTCAGTTAAAGGGGTTTGTGTGTGAATGAAGCTGTAAACGTGTGTTAAAGCTGTAAACTCCTTTCAGAGATACAGAACTACTTTTTCAGAGGGAAGAGTTTGTGGTAGTTGTGTGTCTCTGATGGTGTATGGATACCACAAAACCTTCAGGAAAGTGTAAAGGAAGCGGAACTACTTTTACTGTATTGCTGCAGCGTGTGAAAGTTACAGATTAAAGATCTATAAAAGTCCATAAGAACAGCTTTGGGGAGATTTTCTCTCACGTCTGTCTCATCTGAACACCGACACAGTTCCTGTGGAACCTTTACAGCTCAGCTATAAAGCAGTGCTTTATGATCAGTGTGTGTGAGGGTTCTGAGTTTAACAATGAATAAAATAAAATTAAAAATGAAAGGAAATGAGGACAGACAGCTGTGCTGTGACTTTGCGGGTCACTCTGAGTTTGTTGAGATGAAAATGTGAGAAACTTCCTGATGGACTCTGAGACCAATTGAGTCAGAACTTCTGTGATTGTAGGATAAGAAAGTGGTGTGTGTGTGTGTGTGTGTGTGTTTACTCACGCCCAGGTGTGGCGGTTGGTCTGCAGAGTCCATGGTTTGTCCTTGAGCTCCAGCGTTACACACCTTCGCCTCTCGTGGACCTGTCACTGCCGTCGCTCGGCTCTGTGTCACGGTCAGGGTGTGTGTCGGAGGTCGTGGGGCAACGTGAGGCTCGGCTTCATGCTGAGGACGAGGATGGAGGGATGATGGACAGACAGAGGGGCTCAGCTTGTGTCTCACACACTCATCCTGTTGTCAGTTTCGCTTAAAAAATATCCACCGCTGTTCCTCTGAGTGCTGGAGCTCTGCTGTCTTCCTGAACAGCTGGATCCAGACAGGAGAGGAAACCTGAGGAACCAGCATAAACTTTTCACTCACTGGCAAAATTCCCTGGTTTTGTAGCTGCGTCTCTCCTTTCCTCTGTCTGTCTCTTCTCTTCTTCACTCTCCTCCCCCTTTTCTCTCTCTCTCTCTCTCTCTCTCTCTCTCTCTCTC
>JAOVYU010000042.1:35971052-35982618 GCA_025674565.1 Synodontis membranacea
ATATATATATTTATAAGATAAATTTATAGATTCTTAAATACAGAAGCAAAATTTGTAAAGCTGCTTTGAGACAATGTTTATTGTTAAAAGCGCTATATAAATAAAGTTGAATTGAATTGAATTAATATTTTTAATATTGTGTAACGTGACATAACGAAATAACACAATATAAATTATCTGAACTTTAAAATAAAAGTATTTTAAATGATCAGAGCGATGATAACATCTCTCAGCTTTATGGACACACACACACACATATATACACACACACACACACAGAAGGGTAGGATGATCAAGCTGATAAAATTTTCTCTCACCATTAAGGACACACACACACACACACACACACACACACACACACACACACACACACACACACACACATTCCTCCCTCATCCACCATCTGGTCTGAGGAGTACCACGACACATTCACTCTATGTGTGTGTGTGTGTCCTTAATGGTGAGAGAAGATTTTATCAGCTTGATCATCCTACCCTTCTGTGTGTGTGTGTGTGTGTGTGTGTGTGTGTGTGTGTGTGTGTGTGTGTGATTATCTAGTCCGGTGTTTACGGAGTCTGGACCTCACAGATATGATCAGTAAATATGCTGTTAGAGAGAGACGTGCTCTGGGACGTGACTCGGTGACTCGACTCCACCCATCTGCTCAGCCTTCAGCTCATCTTCCTCTCATCCAGGACACCAGTGAGAAGGTAATGCTAACATCCTAGCATTGTGTTCTGAGCTGAAACATCTGAGATGTTCAGTAAAGGGTGGAATTCAATCTGAGTGCTCAGACAGCGATTATCTCTCTTCCTGTCTGCTCTTCTATCAGTGTGAGACGGCGTTCCAGTTCTCTATCTGGACAGCAGGATAAATTAATAAACAGAGCTGGATGATCTGAGCTCCAGATCCTGAACATCTACAAGAGCAGATTTGTGTTTATCCTTCACACATAATTCTTTAAAACATTCAGTAGATCTATTGGTTTTGTGCCTAAGCATGACTTTACGTGTATGATTTAACGATGTTAATGTTACACACAAAAATCAGACAATCTAAAAGAATTCTTCAGTGAGTCGAGTTTGAGTCGAGAACGGGTAACGTACGCAGCCGAGGATGGAGTCGTGTCAGTGTGAGAAAGCTGTGATTAAACTCTTAGATGTGAGTCTAAAATCCACCAATAGGAGGATGACAAATGTATAAATCTTTCCTGTAGGCCAGAAGATAAACTGATAAAGTGATAAACTGAATAAATGATGGTGCACTGAGTCACTCACTTCATTCTGCTGAATCATATTATGTTTCATTATCATCTGGAAAGTTGATTCCATTTCTATCTGTGAAAGTCGTATTCACTGTTCCACATTCTAACCTTCTTCTTTCATTGCTCCAGTCTGTTTATTCTCTGCTGTTTCCTTCATTTATGTGATTCAGTGAATCATTTTGTGCATCTCAGAGATTCATTCTCTCCTTCAGTGAGACAATTAATAAAGTGTAGAGTAAATTTATTGACAACAGAATCACAATGTGTCAAGAATACAAGCTTCCCATTATACTAAACGTGGACATGTAAGTGCATTACAAATAATATTTACTAACAGTGATAATAAGTTCAGGGAATTTGATGTGAGAATGAATCAGTAGTGTAGTTTAGACAAACTGAAAGTGAACAAATGAGTCAATCAGACTGAATGAATCTTTTAGTTGAAGTGAGTCACTACAGAGACACAAACTGATTTAACGAAGATCCAAAAGGAAGAGACAAATACTGAAATACTCATGATCATGTGACCAACAGCTCCGCCTCTTTTCTTCTGTCTCCTGAGTGTGATGATGTTGCGGTGTGGGACATTGTCCCGGTGGACCGACTTTCATTTGTGCTGGGGAACAGAAGAGAGGCAGATGTGGATGATTCAGCCTCGCTATGTATGATGAAGGTTAATGACAATAATTTATAAGTCAGAGGAGGAGGAGGAGGAGGAGGAGGAAGGGTGGTGGCATCATCACTGACGTCATGCGCTTAGTTCATGGGCAGATGTCCTTGTCCTGACATGAGTAAATCAGGCATTGTGAGGATCTGAGAGAGAAAACGGAGAGAGAGTAAAAAAGATAAACATTCTCCTTGACGTTGAAAAGTCAAACACAGAGAGAACTCAGAAACTGACACATTCTGTGAGGAGGGAAAGTGCTGTGGTGTTATGTGGGCTTTTCCTATTTCAGACTTTTACTCATAGACGGAAGGAAAAACTAAAACCATCAGCGAGTCTCCTCCAGAAAAGACGTGCTCTGTTTACCAGGCAGCACTTTAACCCAGTTCAGTCCTCTCATTAATCCGCATTCTGGACTCTGATTGGTCAGAAGGTGTTGATTAGTTTTCTATAACAGCAGCTCTGACAGTAGTGCAGGTTTATATTAATGCGCTCGCTCGGATACGTTATCGTTTCTATAGTAACGGTTCATTCACAGGGATGGACATATACAGCATAATGTGTGGAAGGAGTCTCCAGTGTCAGCGCTCTGTAACCCCCAGAGTTAAAGCTGGAACTTGAAGTTTTCTGACGTCTTCAGGACCGAGGAGTTTACGCTTCTTTGCAGTTTCTCTGTAACTTGACAAGCTGTGATTTTTTTGTCTAATTAACTTTGAGAGAGAGAATAAAGAGGCTGGTGAGGGAACGACTGTTTATAGCTGCTATAACAGAAGTGACAACAGGAACGAACTCATTTCACAGACTTATAACGCCATTAAACGTAACCATAAATGGATAAAGAAACCGCAATTGTTGATAAACTGCTGTGCTGTTAGAGGAATGAAACACTTGGGGATGTGCTGTTAGAGGAAAATAATCAGGGTGATAACAGTACCTCCGCTTTGTGGTGTATTAATCTGCTCTACCAGCGTAACTCACAGTGCTTAATTCCTTACTGAAGTAGCGTGAAATATAATATAATACTGTAAACAGCAGGATTTAGGATTACTGATGAGAAGTCGAATGTCCTGAAATCCTGCTTTTAGACAAAAACAGTTTAAATGAAGACTAGAACAGGACTGTTTGAACACTTTATGAAGTCAGGAGCCAGTTTGAGTCCCGAGTCGGCGTGCCGGCCGTGTGGAATGTGTGAGCAGGTCTGAACTCTGTTTTGATATAAAACTTCCTCAGTGATAGCTGCACAGGCAGGAATGTTGTTTAGCGTCTCGCTGTGGGTTGGCAGCCCAAAACAAATGGAGTTTAAAGAGGAAACCACTTGATAGATATTGCTTGTCTACTTCCTGTTTTTGTCCAATTAGGGCATTATTACGGTGAGACTGGTACGAGCCTCATTGTCTGCCTGTCAGTCCCGAAAGTCCCTCAGAACCCCGTTACTGAGGTCAGAGAGATATGGAATAAAAATGACAACTCAACTTTCCATGTGCTTCATATTTGTCGACGGTTGGCTGGAATACAATGTCCACAAGTTCACGTTCCTGTCAGGATTCTTGGAAAATATGATTTTTGTTTTTTCAAAATAAATAGAAAACAATACAGGAGATATTTTTCAGTGTCGATCTTCAGTGAGGTTGTAAAAGAACCTGGAACTCCTTCTGAGTCCGTCTATCATCACCTCATCACGCTAAAACCTCATCTCTGGTGACCTTGAGTGCGTGTGCGCGTGCGTGCGCGTGCGTGCGTGTGTGTGCGTGTAAGTGTGTGCGTGAGCAGACTTCTCCCTCACAGTCATTCTACTGCTGCTACTGACTATGGTCTTGTGCAATATCTTGGCAGAAGTGCAATTTATTGTTTACAAATAATTTTTTTAAATAACATTTATTGTTTATGGGGCGGCACGGTGGCTGAGTGGTTAGCACTGTTGCCTCACAGCGAGAAGGTCCTGGGTTCGGGTCCTGGGTTCCGCACAGGTGCCTTTCTGTGTGGAGTTTGCGTGTTCTCCCCGTGTCTGTGTGGGTTTCCTCTGGGTGCTCCGGTTTCCTCCCACAGTCCAAAGACATGCATAGAGGGGATTAGGTTGATTGGGGACTCTAAATTGGCCGTCGGTGTGAATGCGAGTGTGAGTGGTTGTCTGTGTCCGCGTGTTGCCCTGTGGCGGACTGGCGACCCGCCCAGGGTGTAACCCCCGCCTCTCGCCCGGAGTTAGCTGGAGATTGGTGCCGTCTCCCCCCGCAACCCTGAACAGGATTAAGCGGAAGAGAATGGATGGATGGATTTATTGTTTATTGTATTTATGATGCCCTTGTATTACCCCCCCCACGTCTTTTGCACCTTATACACTATGTATGTAATGTTTTTTTTTTGTTGTTTTTCTAATATTGTTTCTATATCTGCACTGACACTTGTCACTTCTTCTTGCACCTTTGTGGCCTTGCTGACTAATTCCGTTGTTCAGGCAACTGTACAATGACAATAAAAAAGTCTAAGTCTAAAACTAAATTCTTAAATAAAGCAACTTAGTCTCAGACACACCCTCTTTATTAACACACTCAAAAGTTTACACCCCCTGACATGCTGTACTTAATTGTTCTGAATGTGTACCTCGTTAATGTCTAATAACCTAAAAATACTGATGTAAAGAAGAAGGTAATCAGACGTTAGAGAAAGAGATTAATGAATATATAGAAAAATTATAGACACAACCAAAGAGTAGAAGTTAATTTTTACTATAATTTGCTTCGGTTTAATTTTTTGCTTTTATGATCATTACAATTAAATAGCTAATCATTTTGAAATACAGGTGCACAAACTTTTGATGTATTGAAACAATTGTTTTGCTTCAAAATTAAAACAATAATTCGAGACCCAAACAACCAGGTTCTTCACGTGCATCCTCGGCTGTCTCACGTCACACTAACATCTGATAATGTCTAATAACGTCTGATAACATCTGATGTTGTACTGTCCCTGTCATCCCACAGGTGTGGCCGAGGCGTAGGACTCTGGGAAACATCTCCCAGCTATTATATAGGGCTAGACCGTGGCTTAAGCTCTCGTTATCATCTTCTTCCTGTGTTTTGTCCCGACGGAGAACACAGAGAGAACCTCAGCTTTGATGTAGATAAACTACAGATATCAAACATTGCTGCTAATTACAGCCTCTTCCTGCGGCGCTCTTCCGGTCTAGACGGACGCTGAGACCCACCCGAGTCTCGTCCTGTCATGGGGGACGCAGGATCTTGTGGAACTTTCTGATGAGGATTTACGGTCATGGCCAGCAGCCATGATGCTCAGCTATATATCAGATCTACGATGGATTAAATGCAAACGTCCAGTCATCACTGTAATTACAGAAAGCACAATAAACAGAGTCACGGTGAACAGAGTCATGATGAAAACTTCATCTCTCAAAGTGTAGAAGCAGAGAAGCTATGACTGGAATGTGGAGTGGAGTAATAAGACTACTGTTAAAATTGTGCAACATCACTGTCCATCGTTTCACTGTTAAAAGAACATCTCAAAAATATAGAATTTATGGCCAATTTTAATTTTAAAATTTTAATTTTCAATTTTAAACATGCAGCCATAGGCGGCTAAACGTTATTATTAAATCATAATTTACAATATGGAATAATGCTTCAGAAATCTATTTAGCATCTTGCTATACCAACCCTAACACCAACCCCAACCACAACCCTAATCCCACAACCCTAATCCCACAACCCTAATCCCACAACCCTAATCCCAAAGCCTAACCACAACCATAAATCTAAACCTAACCCCAACACTAACCCTAATCCTAACCTTAACCCTAAAACTAACCTGAACCCCAACCATAACTCTAAACCCAACAATAACCCCTAATCCTAAACTTAACCCCAACCCTTCCCAACCATAACTCTAAACCTAATCCTAACCTTAACCCTAAAACTAACCCAAACTCTAAGCCCAAACCCAAGGCCTGCTTGAGCTGTGTCATGTACAGGACCTGAAATAAAACCTTCATGTTGATGGTCATAACTCTGATGTGACTCTAAAGGAGATGATTGGTGGTGATTTCGGCTCCTCGAGTTCTCTGCATGTTTGGAGCAGATGAACGATGTAGAACTCATCTTTGTTCTCTCTCTCAGTCAGTCAGTCACCTTCAGGAACTTGTGTCGGCACAATCACTGGATCTGCTCCAACATTCCCCGAAAGCAAGCAAAACAAAAGAGCCAACGGAAGGTGACTCAGTGACTCGGTGACTCAGAATGGGCACAGATCTGTAAACACAGCCAAGGAGCCACATTCCTCAATCCAATCCAAACACTGCAGTCTTCATACCACATTTCCATTCAAATGGGTCCAATCTGAGAAATCTAATCTGAGAGGTCCAATATGAGATGGATGCGAGGTTCAGTCCAAGAAGTGATATTAGGGAGGTCTAATCTGAGGTGTGATGTTTCAGACATCCAATCTGAGCAGTTCCATTTGAGAGGTCCAATCTGGGAAATTAAATGAGAGGTTTAAACTGATGGGTCCAATCCATGAAGTTCCATCTGAGCAGTCTAATCTTAGAGGTCCAATATGAGAGGTCAAATTTGAACAGTCTGATATGAGCAGTCTAATCTGAAATAATGAATATGAGCAGTCTAATCTAACTGGTCCAACCTGAGATGTCCAGTCTGAGGGGTGATATCTGAGAGGTCCAGTCTGAGCCATACAATCTGAGAAGTGATCTCTTAAAAGGTCTAATCTCAGGGGTCAGGAGATTAGATCATGTAACAGCTCCAGCTCAAGTGTAACAGGACATCTAGGAAGGATTGATTTTGGTATTTGATCAGATTGTGATATATTAAACGATTGATTAATAATTAATCCATTAATTAATAATTGTGTGCTTAAATTGCCATAAATTTATTTCATGTTAATGTTGAATGACAAAGATTCGATCCTTTAAAATGGGCAAAAATTATTTCTTAACATGAAAACAAATATTTCTTATTACGCTTCCTCATGACAAACATTAATAAAACATTAATGGAACTTTGAATGAGGTCTGTGAAAGCTTCTAATCAGGTCTAACTTTAACATTCCAAACATAACGTTCCTGCGATGTTCTAAAAACCTTGGCTGTAATAACACTCTGCCTGATCTGTTAGGTTTGCTTTACGTTCTTAGAGCGTTGCCTGCACAACATTCCCATTTAAACACATTAAATCCATTCCATTACCCGTTAATCAGCTTCTGAGGAATGATAGCAGAACTCTTTCCCTGTTCCATTACAGATATTCATTAGAATGTAGATATGGAAGAGTTCAGGCTTTACACACCATCAGGATGAGCAGCGTACAGGACAGGAACCACAGCGGCTTCAGCACCATTCGTTCATCTTATTTATCTGTAAACCTGGAGAATGTACAGGACACCGTCACGTCACAGCAGAGATCAGACACAGAACTGGAAAAAATGATTAGATTTGAAAAAAGAATGTTTGATGAAATGTTTATATCGTTTATTCAGTGTCCATAATCTCAGTGGAAAAAGGTTAAAAACTCACAAAGATGATAAATAAAAGAAAAGAAAATAATGAATTAAAGAGTTTCCTTTACATTTTGAGCAATGTGTCATTTTCTCCACAGAAGAGCAGCTAGAACTCTCCAAATTACAAAACATTAACCTTTTCATCTTCAGTGGGTTCTTCAAAAGGTTCTTTGTATATTTAATAGTTATTTTATAGAGTTCTACAACAGTTCAGAGAGACAACAGAAGAACAGAAGGTTCTACATGTGACCTTTTCACCCACTAAACACACTGAAATCAGCATTTACATTTTCCTTAATTATTCATTCATCTTCAGTAAACTCATTATCCGGGTCAGGGTGGGTCCGGAGTCTGTCCCTGGAACACCGAGTGGCCAGGTCATCAGAGGGCACTGCACACGCACACACACACACGCAGACACACACACACACACACACACGCAGACACACACACACGCGCACACACACACACACACGCACGCACACACACACACACACACACACGCAGACACACACACACACACACGCACGCACGCACGCAGACACACACACACACACACGCAGACACACACACACACGCAGACACACACACACACACACACACGCGCGCATGCACACGCGCACGCACACACACACATACACGCACGCACACACACACGCACGCGCGCACACACACACACACGCACCGCTGTTGGTTGTGATTGAGTGTCTGTGGTCTGATCTGAGGTCACTGTGTTGTGTCGTGATGTGAGTGCTGGTGCTGATGTATTATTGTAGGTTATCACAGACACGGTTCTGCTCCGGGCAGGAAAACAGAGACGACCACAAACAGGACGCACTGGAATGTACTTCCTGTTGGCCAGGGCAGATTCCCTGTACCATCCAAACACACACACACACACACACACACACACATCAATGTTTTTACACTGCAAATCTCAGAGCTGCAGGCAAACTACTCAGGAACAGAAAAAAAAAACTTTGGAGAGAATCCAGAACCCAAATGTCACATCAGTGTGTGTGTGTGTGTGTTCTGAGAGGAACTGTAAGACTGTGTGTGTGTTCTGAGAGGAACTGTAAGACTGTGTGTGTGTTCTGAGAGGAACTGTAAGACTGTGTGTGTGTGTTCTGAGAGGAACTGTGAGACTGTGTGTGTGTTCTGAGAGGAACTGCTCTTGAATCAGAATATAAAATTATCATTGTGTGTCCTTCTGAGTTTCCTGATTAGATTTTTTTATAAAGAACCGAAGCTCAAAGCTTTTAGGATGATTGAATCTCAGAGACGTTCCTCTGTCTGCATCTCCATCATCAGTAAAACCGCAGGAGAACCTTCATTCCAACGTTCCATCATTCAGCTCATCTTAATGCTGTGAGATCCGTTTCTGACCTTTGAGTGAAGTGATGTCACGATCGATCGCACACTTTAAAAAGATGGTTCCTGTAGGGTCCTGTGCATGGCTAGCAGTTCTAGAGAAGTTCTACTCCTCTAAATCCTCAATGAGAGAACGATCCTGTGTTGTAGGGTTCTAGCTAGAACCTATAAGGGTTCTCACATAGAGACAAGAACTTTAGTGTGTTAAATAGAAGATATTTTATATTACATTCTTAGAAAGGTTCTATTTGGAATTATGTCTGAAAGGAAACCCACTGTTAGAGAGTTCTACATAGAACCCTCTAAGTTCCTCTCAAAGACACACTCCACCTACACGCTTACAGACGAGAGGTTTACTCATGGGTTCTTTTGATACCCCTATCAGGGTTAAGAGTAGAAGCCTTGAAGAACTTTTTTTTGAAGAGTGTACCAGGTAAAAGAGGACAAATATTAAACTCCAGACAGGTTCTAGATCTGATGACGGGATCTGCCTGGAACTCTTTGATTCAGGGGAACACTTTTGAATGTTTTTTGTTCTACTTATGGTACTTTTGAATAATACAAGCCTTTTAAAAGGTTCCTCAAGGGTTCTTGGGATAATTTAGAATGCTTAACTTCCTAAAGAGGTTCTAATGCGAATAGTGTCTGAAAGGAAACCCCAGGGTTCTGTACGGAAACTTTAAAAGCTTTCTCAGAGGATGACCGAGTCGGTAAATACGAGGGAAACTAGATTCACTTTAGAACCCTGGGTTCTTTGCTTTTCTGTAATGGAAATTCTTTGAAGGTTTTGTGGGGGAGGGGATTCTGAGAGAAAGTGAAACTCAGAGAGAAAGTGTTCTTTTGATAGCAGAGAGGCTTTAACTGTACAAAGAACCCTTGTGGAACCCTTGTTGAATCCGGGTGCCATCAGTAAACATGTCTGTGGCAGTACAGCACCATGTGACCCCGCGTCCACCGTGACGACTCAAACTAGCGTTATCTCTCAATCACACGCTCAGGATCTCGAGCGCTAAGACTCGCCGGCTTCCCTGCTACAGTCACTGTGTGAACTTCATCATCCTCAGACCTGCTAAAAGCTCAGTCTCATGTAGCAGACCTCTATTATTATTATTATTATTATTATTATTATTATTACTTATAACAGTTCTGAATGTAAAGTCAGAGTTTCTGATCACAATCATGACAACAATGAGAAGTTTGAAGAGAGAGTCAGAGATTCAGGGTTTTCAACGTTGCCACCTGAACTCTCTAAATGTTCTCCAGCTCGTCTGTGAAACCTGATGGAACGTTTCAGCTCTGACGTGGCGTCTAGTGAACACTGCTTCAGATCTTCTAGATGTAAAGTACGCAGGCAAGCGTGTGAATAACGCTGCTGTCATGTACAGACCGAGCAGCTCGCACCGAAAACGTCTTCAGATTAAATCAGTAGGGTTCTGGCTCCCTCTTTTGGAACAAACTGGAATTGCACAGAACAACTTTTTTATTAATCACACTGGACATGAACGCTGCGATAAACACAATCTTTTACTTTAATAGAACTCTAACATTCTCAAATTCAAAAGTTAAAGGAGCAGGAGATCACATCCTGACACCTGAGCAACGCCTCCTTCTGAACGCCCAGCGGCGTCTGCAGATCAGAAACCTGAAAGTTCAGCACGTCAATGTCTGAGGCTCCGAATTTAGCCTGAACTTTAACTTTTTCGTACATTCTGAAGTGAACCTGTTTGTCGGTCATGGCTATCAGAGTCCTGAGGAAGCGTTCTCGCAGCTCTGAGCGTAACCTCTGCTCCTCCTCCATGCTCTCTGGGTCGGTGCTGCTCGCCGTGGACGCCGTGATGGATGAAGGACAGAGCGCGATGTACCGGGGGGACGTGGGGTCAAACCCGCGGCCGCTGGGGTCGGGACCTCTGGGCAAGCGCAACACGTTCACAGGGTTCTTCATCTCGAATCTCACCAGTTAATCTGGAATCAGACACCAACAGATCACTTTAGCGTGCGCACGCACACAGGAGAGCCCTGTTCTGCTGTAGAACAATGTAGAACTCAACACATTGCTAAAACCATTTATTTTTCATCTGCAATTTATCTACTGTAAAGAAAAATTCAAAACCTAATTTCAATCATGAAAAAATATACAGGAAGAAGAGAAGGAGGAAGAGGAGGAGAAGGAAGAAGAGGAGGAAGAGGAAGAGACAGAGGAGGAAGAGGAAAAAGAGGAGGAGGAAAAAGAGGAGGAGGAAGAGAAGGAGGAAGAGGAAGAAGAGGAGGAGGAGAAAAAAGAGGAGGAGGAGGAGGAAGAAGAGGAGGAGGAAAAAGAGGAGGAAAAAGAGGAGGAGGAAGAGAAGGAGGAAGAGGAAGAAGAGGAGGAGGAGAAAAAAGAGGAAGAAGAGGAGGATGAGGAAGAAGAGGAGGAGGAGAAAAAAGAGGAGGAAGAGGAGGAAGAGAAGGAGGAGGAAGAGAAGGAGGAAGAGGATGAAGAGGAGGATGAGGAAGAGGAGGAGTAAGATTACTTGTGTTCATGAAGCACGTTTATCCTCCTGAATATTTCTGTAATATTTTGAATCTTTGGTGTAAATTTCCGTCACTTGCAGTGCAGTTACACTTTAAAGAGACTCACGTGATTTAATGTGCAGTGTAAAACACATTTGTTTAGTCAAGCCTTTTGTAAATAGCTTTTTATTAGGTAAAGGAGCAGATCTGGAGGGTGCTCAGGTATAGAGTGTTTGGTTAACTGGGATGTTTGGATG
>JAOVYU010000042.1:36119615-36132830 GCA_025674565.1 Synodontis membranacea
AATAATAACAATTAATAACAAATACCACTATACACAAATGTATTTGTGTGTGTGTGTGTGTGTGTGTGTGTGTGTGTATCGCACCCTATAGCCAATAACATCCGACTCATTGCCCAGAGCCTTCACTGGATCCCAGGATAAGGAGACATTATTCCCCTCCTGAATCCACATCACATTGGCTGGTGGATTACTAGGAGCTGAAGAGAGAAAGATAGAGAGATTTGACTTTGATATTTATTTGTACAATAATCTTCTTCAAAAACACAAATATTATCTATAAAACATTTCATTTAATAAAGAGTGCCTCTTTTAAAAGAGTAAGATTAGTGACTCATTTTCAACAGCACATAAAACCTATACTCTTACTGTAAAGGCCTTATTTAAGATCCTCTGTAAATCAGCTGTACGCTTCTCTCTAGGACGCTTTTGCGTGGATCTCCAGCAGCCTCGAGGAGAACAGCCTGGAACCAGCAAGTCCTACCACCTCGACTACACAACACCTACGACTTTTACACTGACTGCTTACGAGACCTTTTTCAATGTGTGTTTGCTGTGCTGTCTAAGCAGAGAGTAGTGATCCTTCTCCTTCCTGCTGTTCAACTGCTGTAGAATTGGAGATGTTGGGGTAGTGCTGCTGATTTAGTCCAGATCCTTGCTCTGGAGCCTCCATAAACTCATGGGATCGGTATAATGGGTTCCAGTCTCTTCTCCTGGTACAGTGAGAGACTTCCAGACCACTTCAGCTCCCAGTCCTTCAAGCTTTTTTGGAGGTTCTGTGATGTTGTGAGGCTGTTTTTCCTCCAAAGGCCCTGGACACCTTGTTAGAGTACGTGGCATCATGGACTCCATGAAATACCAGGACATATTTAAATCAAACTCTGGCTGCTTCTGCCAGGAAACTAAAACTGGGTCGTCACTGGATCTTCCAGCAGGACAATGATCTGAAACATGATCTGAGGACCGTAAATGATGTGGAGAGATTCTGTAAGGAGGAATGGTCTCAGATGCCCTGCACTGCATCTCCAACCTTATAAAATGCTGTAGGAGAAACTCAGTGCTGTTTAACTGACTTACAGAGGTTGTACAGAGCACTAAATATAGGGGTGCCAATAATTGTGGCACATGTTTTTTTTTTTCATGATGAGGAAAAAAAAATATTTAAATTTAAGGTTGGGTTAGGGTGAAGGTTAACCCTAAACTTTTCCTCTTTTTCTTCAGTGTGAGATGAAGCTACTTCACCAAAAGGTGGATTTTTTTTTCTAACTCTTTTTACTAATCTTTACATGGGGCGCCAATAATTGTGGATGGCACTGTATTTGAGGCATAAACATTTACAAATAAAAAAACTGTTCCTCTGAATTCTGCTTGGACCATTAAAACTCGACCCTGCTCTGATTTAATACTCTGTGTGACAGTAGCTCTTAACCTTTCTGAAAATAAAACCGCTGCTTCAGCAAGTAGTCCCTTAATCCCAGGACTAAGGAAGAGCTGGTCTTCAGCACTGCCCAATCCGTCTCCTTTCCTTTCCCTTTATGTGTTTCTTATAAAGACTACAGCAGTGTTTTTATGTTTAATAAATTCTGACTACAGGGGGTTTGTGGAAAGAAATCAGTGATGTCCACACCTTTCCAAAAGTCTGAACCAGAAATAATTAATCTCATCTAAAGAGTACATTAAAGGAGAAGCATTACTGTTTTCCTTCTGAGCAGCAACAGCAGCGCTATTTCCTGCCTCCACGTCCCACATCATCAATCTCCATAGCATTTCCTATGTTCTCCATAACCACCTCAGCAATCTCCATGACAGCTCCAATGACCACACAGCCTTCTCCATCGCACTCCTCGTGTTCTCAGCAATCATGTTACTGCTCTCCTCAACCACAACCTCAACGTTCAGAGTCATTAATGTGTTCTCTGTAGCTCCTCAATTACTAAACTATTAGGACTGAAACATTTCACCCAATTCACCATTCGATCCAATTCACAATATTGGGTATTTAATTCAATTTAGCCATGATATTAAAAAAAGATTTTAAATAATTGTATTACCAGGAAGTGCAACATTTAATTTCTTATTCTTCATCAACTTAAATGTTTTTGTTAGATTAAAAATGCACTTTTGTACTTTTTTTTTCTTAATAACAAACAATAATTACAATATTATATTAATGATATATTAATTACAGTATTATAAATAATAATATAAATAATTATAATATTGTAAACAATAATTATCAAAGTTTGTTAAAGTTGAAGTAAAAATATAATAGACTATTAACAACTAAAATATGCCTTTTATTAAAAATTAAAAAGTTAAACTTTTTCTTAATAATTATGAAAAGTAAAAAATGAAAATGAAATGTAAAGGCTGTAATCAGCTTAACCACAAAACAGCTCCCTCTGCTTGCTTCTCTTTTTTTTAACCTTTGCCATTAGAAAGACAGCCGATTGCACAAAAGCTTTTTCCCATTTCAGATCTTAATTCTTTTGTTTTTTATTAACAGCACCATTAGAGCCACTCAGATCTGTGATTCGAGCTGTGTTAATTCCGCCTACAGTGACATCACATGTTTTCCCGCTATTGTATGTTGTTTCACCTTCTGCTTTCTAAACTACACAATTACAGCTAAAAAACATAGAGATTTAAATCATCATACTGTAGATTTTTGTGTGATTTATTGATGCATGATACTGTATATCGTTACATGCCTACAATCGATCATTGTTCATCACATTTCCAGGCCTCTTCATTTTCCACAGCAACATTCCCTGCTTTCATTTTCTTTAATTACACCAACATTCTCTGTTCCTTCATTATTACTCTCCATTAGGATAGCACCACCTCCATTTTCCTCCACCATGTCAGAAACCACGCCCCTGCACTGACCCTGGTCTCCTTCTACCCTACGCCTCTCGACCCTGCTTCCTCACTGTTTGAGCAGATGAGCCTTTTATGGCTGATGTCTTCACATTTAAAGTGCTTCATGTTCCTGGTGCTTGAGAACCGCATACGGTATTTACCTTCATGTGTAACTCTGAAGGAGATCTCTATCAAGGGGTCCATAAGAAACATCAGAACATTCAGGTGTTTAAAGTTTAGTGGTACCTTATTAATATTGCTTTAACTTGAAGTGAGAATGTTTGCTCTACTGTACTGTATGTCCTCATTAGCTATGAAAGGTGGGATATTTAAGATGAGATAAGATACATTCGACTCCACTCAGACAGTCACCTCAGTTTGACTCGACATGTGTCTCTTTGTTGGTGCTTGTTGTGTTTTGAGTACTCACGGTTCTTCTTGGTGCTGGTTCGGATGGAGGCGCTCGGTGGTCCCTGCCCGATGCTGTTAAAGCCCTTCACTGTGATGTGGTACTGAGTGTTCCCCTCCAGTCCTGAAATCAACATGACTGTCTCATTTCCCATCGTCCTCTTCTTCTTGCCTGCATCCTCCTGCTCTGAGTCCCTCCAGTAATTCACCTGTTAGAAGATGAAAAAGCTCTCTGAGTACTGGCTTCATTCAGGGAAAGAGAGAGAGAGAGAGAGAGAGAGAGAGAGAGGCATGCTGATGAGAAAAAGAAAAAAGTCTTCTAATGTTGTCTAATATTACATCATTTAGTTTAAATAACTGTCATGCATTTTGCATGAATAGTGTAATAGCTGAGCGTGTAATATCCTGCAGCGGTGAAGGGCGATGATTCCTCTTCCTGTGGACACAATGGTGCTGTTTCCTTTTATTAGATAATCTTTCTTTATTCAGACCACACACAGATACCCACTCACAAGAACAAAATCCTGTTAAACATAGAAGCTAAATATATAAACACACAACAAAACAATTCAACCAATTCATACATGCACCAAAATGACTCCTGATCTCTCTCTCTCTCTCTCTCTCTCTCTCTCTCTCTCTCTCTCTCTCTTTCTCTGTGTCTCACCTCATATCCCTGAGGTCTTCCTGGTCCAGGACTGGGTGCTTTCCATGTGACCTTGACCTCAGACGAGGACATGGCGGATGCTTTCACGTCAGATGGCGCTTCCCGTGGCTCTGTGTTTAAAGATACAGAAGCTTTGTGCTGCTATCAAAAACCTCCTCGTGCTGGATAAACAGTACACCATCAAGCTAACCCTGCGCTGTAATCCCCCGCCCACAGCCAGAAAAACCACAGAAAACACCCCTCGACGTCTCCACTGCCAGTTCCTCTCCCGTTTACGCAGTGATGTCACATCAACATGGCCGCTCACACTGCTCAGTATAACGTTCTCCTTCTCTACGTTTAAATACGTTTATAATCCGTATCCTTACCTCCTTCAGCGGAGAACACGGTGACCACTTTACTGAAGGGTCCGTCTCCTTTGTTGTTGTACACGCCCACTTTCACCTCAAATGGCGTGAGAGGAGGGAAGGTCTCGTCCCTGTACTTATACGTGGTGGCGTCTGCTGATGTCACCATCTTTTCCTTCCACGCTCGTGTCCCATTGGCCCGAAATGCCACGATATAGCCAAAGCCATCTCCATTCTGGAACTCTTCAGAAACAGGCTAAAACAGAAAGAACGTTCTAGTAAGAAAAAGAAAAGCGCATGCTGAGGTAGTGGAATATTTATATCTATAAAATGCAGGACAGTTAACATGTCTGGAGTTCGCTGACATTAGAAAATGACTCCAATGATAAACGACCAGCTGAGACTGAAAAAAAAAAAAAAAAAACGGAAAGGAAATTGTTCTTGATGGGTGAGGAATTTATCAGCTTTTCTTATTTTTGTCACAAACCTCACTTGCTGTATGACCGACTCGGTTTAAACTTAATAAGTGAGAGATTCCACAACGTCCATGTCAGTGAAGATCCACAGCATGGTTCCTCATTTCCTCAAAAGCTACAGCATTGTTTTAAACACATTTGCATTTTATTCAGAGCCAAGCTGAAGCTTTAAAATATACACACACAGCAATAAACGGTTCAGTCTCAATGTTTTAGAGCTAAATAACAGCCTTTGTTCGACAGGAGCACACTAAATGGCATGGATTTGCATCAAAATGTCAGGACGTCCCCTGTGGATTCTGGAGATTTTCAGTTGTAATGAAAGAAATCAGTTGTGAATGTCACATCACACATCAATTAAACACGCTGTAATGCACAGTGAGGAGAAACGGCAGGGCTGTGAGCAACGTCTGGATTACAGTCATGATGGGGATTTAAAGGGAAGGTGGGAAAGGCTTCTGTTTTACAGCATTTGGAAACATCTGTGAGGAAACATTACCCACAATGCCGTGCAGGCAAACTGGATCACATACATAAAGAGTTTTCCTTTCCTGTGTCAAACCAGCGCTCTGTTAGCTTTAGCATGCAGAGCGCATGGATAAATAAATAAATAAATAAATAAATACTGTACATGCATGTAAGCTACATATTTCCCAGGATTCTCCTTTTAAAGGCGTCTGGTGTTTGTTTGATGATTTTCCTAAACAGGTGACACGAGAAGCCGTCCACACACCTGCTAGCCATTTAATAGAACCAAATGCAATCTATTAAGGGAAGTAGAAATTTAATTAAAATGTGAGCTAGCAGAATTAAATCTTGGCCAAATTTAATAACCGACAAACACCTGTACTCAAGCTCGCTCTCCGCTCTGTGCTTGGCAGCATAGCTGTCTGTCATGGTGTAATCTGTGTGATTTGCACACGCTTCAGTATAATCATGGCCCCTAAAGGCTGTCACCAAATGAGCCGTCGTTCCACGGAGGAGTGATAGGATGGAGTGTGTGGCAGCTTCACGCTAAACTCCACTAGGACACGTTACCATGCTTGTCTAATTAACTTGCTGCAGTGTTCCTCCAAATGAATCGTCTTCCATCACGCTGACACATTCGCCTGCTTGCCTTAAAAAAACAGCTCCGAGAAATCAGACAACGGCGACCAGTACGTGCAGATAAAGAGCCGTGGACGAGCCGAGAGAACCGAGGAGCAGAATGAAGTCCGGAGGCTGTTCCTAATAGTGCATTCTCCCTCTCTGTGCACACTTTAATGAGGTGCACTTGATGGGTCTGTTTAGCCATTTATCCCGTTTAATAAGAAGAACCTCGTCTCAAATAACTAATCCGGCCCGGCTGAAGCTGAGCTGCTGGTTTAATAACACACCAACACAGCGTCCGTTCCTCCAGTACTAGTGTTTAACACCTTTAAAATCCTTTTCGTTTACTACTCGGTGTTTATAACTGCTATAACATCAGGAACTAACCTGCATCATGAACATCACATGTAACTATAAAGAAATAAAAAGTATGATGCTGAGCTAATAAAAATTGCTTTGTTGGTAAACTCTGGTATAAAGGAATAAAACACTCAGGGACATGCTGTTAGAGGAAAATAATCAGCTTCAGAGTAACTTCACTTCAACTCAGCGCATCGTGTAATGTGTTTATTTCTGCTATAAATCTGTTCTCCGGACTGCTCGACTTTAAATCATCACATGCGAAAGAGTCGAACGGGTCTGAGTGCAAATTTCTGAAGTTAGCTTTATGTGAAACTGCAGCGTTCCACTCCGACTCCTAAACCAGGCTGATTTGTTGATTTATTGATCTCCAGTTCCGACCTCATCAAGCATTAATTCAGTTAACTTTTGCTAAATGACCTCTAAATGCCACAGCCTAGAAATGCCATTTAGAAAAATGCCACGTTTGGCCCAGATCTGCTCCTGATGGCCCGCAGAGGACGGGGGATTGTTGGAGAAGGGCTGAGGGGTGAAGGGAGCTGGTGGAGAAAACCTTTGGGATGGTGAGCTTCACGGAGACTCGCTCTATATAAATATAACTGCATTAATCGAAAGTGGGAGTCGTGAATTTTCATTGGATCATTTGCACAGCGTCTCATGGCGGTCCGTTACGGTTACTCACCCCAGTGCCCATGTTGATCTCACGCTGATGCACAACAGCATGGACTCATGGATTCATGATCGAAATCTGACTGAACTCAGTTTGTGCTGAAATGACTTTATAATGGATGTGTCTGAGCAGATAACATTCCCGTGAAGCCGCTACAGCTGCACCAAACCCCGCTCAGTGAAAGCAGGTCTACGGAGCAGAATGTGAACAGTGAGACTCTTTATTGTAATTGAACTGAGAGATTAAAATAATGATTATGTTGAACTTATGGTAATATGTTTTAAAAGGAATTATAAACACTAAGAGTTGGAGCAGTATTAGAGCGTCACTCTCCATCTGGATGGAGCTTCAGTGATCGCTCACTGAGGCGCTGTTCCCTTCACATGAAGGTTATTTGGATGGTGACAGTTGTAGCCAGCGAACTTATTAACTGCAAGAACAGCCATCACTTACAGACCACATCTGTTCCTCCTCCCTGGTTAATCACACTTTTAACTGCCCTCATTTGAGATCCTCCAGCTCTGTTCATTTTTAATGCATTAGTGTGCACGCTGAGATTCCCACTGCGCTGCCCGCTGCCAAAGGTGCTCTCTCAACTGAGGAACGTTTCATTCTAATATCCTCTTAACACGGCGGGAGACTGATTGAATTTTGTCCAGAAATTGTAAAGGGGTGAGACTGCAAGCAGATGTTCCTAATGCAGGCCGGTGTTTACAGGGAAAAGGCTTTCAGAACTGAAGGTTAATTACGGCCCTCATCTGAGACCAAAGTTCTCATTTATTCAACTTCCTCTTACAGACTCGGTGCTGAGACAAAGACAAAACCAGGTTAATGATGGAGACTGGATCAGACGTCACTCTTAATGTCTGTAGGTGCTAACAATCAGTCTTATTTACTCATCATAAAGCTACATAATGTTTTTATGAAAGATTGTAAAGTTGGTTTATTATTGTTATAGATGCATCAAATAAAAAAATGAAAAACCTTGATGCACTGATTCGGGTTCTTCAGTCTGTAGTACTAAAAGAAACATTATATCTTTAAACCATTAGAAATATAGAAGAGAATAGAATCATAAATCACTTTATATGTTTTGTAATGCTCTAAGAAATGACAAAAATAGTCTCAGAAATCAAACTGAGTATCTGAATTTGCATAGTTTATTAATATGCATATTCAGAAACGTTCTCCTTGCATCACTAATATAACTGTTAATAAACTAGCACATGAACTAGTGAACTAGTCACAAGAGTCAGTTTTCAATGCTATATTTTCATTGATTGGTCCAAACTGTGGAGTTTATTTTGTGACATCACAAAGTGAGCTTGTGTAGAGCTCCGCCTCCCCGATCAGTCTGACACAACAGCACTAAGAAAGTCTGCACTCAAAAGAGGAAAAAGGAAATGAAGAGCAGTGTTAATAAATTTGACCCAAACATAAATCTATATAATTATAACCAGCATTTGGAGAGGAGCTCATCGTTTAAACATCACTCTCTGGAGTTCAGGGTGAATTTAAACCCGTTCCAGGCAGCTCTGAATAATTTGCTGAAACGAGACAAACTCTGCAAAAGCAGCAATTACGTCTGGCTTCGGTTCTAAACGCTGAATTCAATTAACAGCATGGATTCATTTGGCGCGGTGAGACTTTTATGCTACATTCATTAGCATAGCGTGAGCTACGGCAGGCTTACCTCCCAGGATATGACGAGTTCGTGCCGACGGCCGTTCCCTCCACTCACATTCGCCGGAGCGACCGACGGAACTGCCGTGAAGAAGAAAAAAGGCATGAATCTGCAGCCTGACTCAACAAATCCGTCACTTTAGATCAGAGAGAGCAGCAAAATTTCACTGTTCATAAAGATACAGCAAAGTTACTAAAGTGTGACGTCTATCACATTATTCACTTTGTTCTTACTCATTTAACTCAGTATGAAGTCTGGGAATTGCAGGACACACACAGAAAAATCACTCAAGTGACATGAGGCTGAATCTCTGATTTGCAGCTCGTGTGTTAAACAAATGTTCTTCCTCGCAGACAATCTGTGAACAAAGCGGAATCTGCGGTCCTTCACTAATGCAGGACAGCAAGAATAACATACGCGGATCAGGATAATTGATCTTGGCTTCACTGCAATCTGTGCTACAAATATGGAATGGAGTCACAAAAGCTCTGCTAAATGTCACCACATTTCTGTTTTTGAATCCTGACGCAGTGAGTTTAGAAGGATGAAGTGCGTTTTCCCTCCATACTGAGGTTAGATGGGGCTTTGAGTTCACTATAAATGTGCTATTTTGATGATAATTTGCCCGTGGGTGTGAATGCCTAAGCTGCCAAATACCAGACCTGTTCAAATTCATGCACTTGGCTGATTCTGCCTTTGTCCTACAAATAGGTTTAAAATTATTGATTGTTGACATCCATCCTTCCTTTCGGCTGCTCCCGTTAGGGGTCGTCACAGCGCATCATTGTCCGCAGGTTCGATTTAACACAGTTTTTTATTGCCATTCCTGACACAAGGCTCTACGGTTTACGGAGACCGGCACTAGGACCGCACTGACCGTGCCTGTGTTCCGTTTGAGCGCCGGTCCTGACTGTTTCATCACCGGCATTCTGACTCACAATCTCCTGATGATCGGGCGAACGCTTTCCCCATCATGCCACGCAGGGGCTTATTGTTTTATTAAGTTACTGATTGTTGAGAAATGAAAGGATAAACCAATATGCACATAAACAGGTGAACTACACAATTAACGAACCTCATCCATGAATAAAATAGCAAGCAGGACCGTCCGAGCTCAGCTTTAGAAGAACAGAAGTGACCATGAAAGAGAATTTGTCAAGAAGCTTCACTCACGATGTCTGTGCTTTACAATAACAGAGTCTAAAGTAACGTCTGCGTTTGTACGTGTAGTAAAGACAGTAAACAGGAAACCGGGATGGAAAGAGCACCTTCAGTGAGTGTGATGCTTGTGCATTAGAGCGGTATGTACAGAAGCGTGACTCAGACTCAGGGTCGTATTCAGAGTAGAGTCAAGGACACAGAGAGGATTTAATACTGAAATTGTGCTCATCACTATTCAGACCTCAGAAGTAGCTACAGAAGTAAACTCTGTTCAGAAGTTCTGTGAGAGTTCCGCATGTAGGGGCGTAACGAGGAGCAGCACTGAAGTCCAGAGCCATGAAATCACACCGAAATTTACATTTTGTTTGTAAATACACTCAAAAACACTCAGGAATGTCACTTGGGACCAAGATTAAGTACATAACTGTCACACTATTAATTCATTAATTAAATCATCCCTTTAAAGTGCATCTTAATCTGAGCGAATGAAATGAACATTAACAGTGATGTTATTTGATCAATTCTACAAATAAAACTTAATAAAATCTCCTTCATCTTGTGCTTATATTATGATTTCATGATCTCAGAGTCATATTTTGTTGCTACGTTAAACATAAAATCAAATGCAAATGAACATGATATGCTGGATAGAGTGAAAGTGATGTTAACGTGAGTGTCTGAGTCTGAAAACGAGAATGTCAGTGCAGTGATCAGACTGTCGACAGGAACACACCACTAATACATGTTCATTCAGCCATCTATAAAAATACACATTACTATATAATTATATCTCTTCATACATTGATATTTCTGATGATTTAAGTTAAAACGACAATGCATTGATCAAATCGCTGATCAAGACTGAAATGTTAAAATGTAGATAAAACACCAGCTGACCCTTTGATATCTTCGGACTGTGAGTGGCGAAGCGACAGGTACCTGCTTCTTTGGTTCGGACCGGTCTGGATGGTGCGCTCGGGTCGCCTGTACCAATGGCGTTGATGGCCACCACCCGGAACTCGTACTCCACCCAGGGGTTGAGCTCCACTGCCATGGCAGACTCCATATCTCCAGTCACTGGGTCTGGATCTGTGAAGAACACGAAGCAGAATCTTCTAACTTCCAGAGGAGAAGAAAATGAGTCGATACTGAGTGAGACTGAAGAAGATTAAAATTTAACTGGCTGTTAAAATTCAGCACTATTGATTAGTAAATTTTGAATGTAGTCCCCTGTGGAACCGTTTCTCCTGCTAATGTAAATAAATATCCAGAGGAGAAAAGCCTAGCCGTTTCTGGAACACTGTCCTGATATATCAGAGCTCAGTTAGATCAATCTGTTTCTAATAATTAACAACTTCCTCACTCATTTTATCACCCAGAAAAACCATACTTGACATCCTCCAGTTTACTGAAACTCAGTGCGAGCCTCGATTTTACCTGCTTCATTCCCTTTATTATATTTTATTCCTGACCGTACAGCACACAGGGTACTTGATTACTTTTATTCAGGGTCAAACACACTCTGTAGAGGAGATTACTGATCCTGCTATACTGTACACCCAAGTCCTCATCCACCTCCTGTTTTCTTTTCTACCTCTCTTCAACCTTCTTCAGTCTACGTTTATCACTAAACTTTCTGGGCTCATTCCATCTCATTACTACTTTTATCTCTGACATTTTATCATGATCTTGATCCAGTAAAGTCTCCATCCAGCTTTCCAGTGATTATCCTTGGGATCAGAGTTTGAAGGCCTACGTTTTGCTGGATCTGGATCTTCTGCATAAAGGAACTGACTTTACTGTTGCCAGTAAACAGAGCTCAGGTTTCTTTTCTTCTGCTGTTGAGGAGTGTTGTGGTAGAGCCAGCACTTTATTTCCAAATAATGAAGAAAACCTCCTCCATCACCCACACAGCTACAGCTGCTATCTCTGCTGAGCAAAGGGATAAATGTCTTCATTTTTAGAACAATAACATTCCACACTTTGCTAGAACCCAACTCCTTAGCAGTGCCAAGACACCACTTACTGTACATCTCTGTCAGATTTGTGATATAGACCGAACTAGCTGTTCCTGTTTCTATCTTAGAACTCATTCCTAAATCAAATTCAGCCGCCGGTCAGCACGACTCTACTGCCACATCTCACTTGCTTTAGACTATATAACCATAAACCAAAAGAATTTCTAAAATTATGACATTTATTCCAAATTCTGGCCTTGATGCTGCCATAATATACAATGAAAAATTGTCCTGGCTAAAATAATCAGTTGGGCTTCCCGCAGGATTCAGTGAAACTGCCTGCTGCTGAAGTCTGCGCTCCTGAATGATTAATATCCTCCTACTTTTAGAAAATGAGAAGCATAAAAAACATTCATATTCTTCTTGATATCTGTGTTATTTTTGACCCTGTAAATCACATCAAACTTCTTTCTCCTTTGTCACCTGTCAGAGTCTTCCTCTGTCCTGTTTCTGTCTTCCTCCTCCTCCTCTTCCTCCTCTGATAACCATGTAGTGCTACAGAATCTGTGATCCTCCGATGTTGTTGTTCGGTTCGGTTGTACAGAGTAGAGATCATGCAGAGACAGTAACTGTACACATCTTCTTTCATATCTCCTTGTAAACCACCAGAAAGATCTCAGGTACCCCTGGTCCAGCCTTATTGGTCTCAGGTACCCCTGGTCCAGCCTTATTGGTCTCAGGTACCCCTGGTCCAGCCTTATTGTTCTCAGGTACCCCTGGTCCAGCCTTCAGGTACTCAGGACGGCCCCATATGAACAGGCTAAACATGCACTTAGAAAAGGTGAAGATGGCTTTGGACTGCTGATGACACAAGTGGTTCTGCTACAGAGACTTAAGGCTGTAACTGCCATGAAGACTGTAGGACTTTAATTACCATGAACAGTCTTGTGCTCTTTAATCTCCATCAGTGAAACTTCAACAAAATAGACTTCATGTTTAAACTATAGTGAACTACACAGAGAGATTTTCCTTGTCGCTGTTGCCACAGAATTGATTATTAGGGACATATATACATACAGTACATACATACGGTAAACCCTCGTTTATGGCGGTTAATCCGTTCCAGACTCTAACGCAGTAAGTGAGTTTCCACGAAGTAGTATTTCCGCGTAGTTAGAGCATAAAAAACCTGTTTTTAACATTATTAGAGCCCTCTAGACATGAAATAACATAAATTAATAAAAAATAAAAAATAAAAAAAATTGACTCAAGACAACCGAGCGCAACCCGCGTTTTCACTGTCTCCATCAACTTTTTAATGAATATACTGTATTAGAAAAAAACACGAGTGTGAAGCCACGAAATTCGAACCGCGAAGTGGCGAGGGTCGACTGTATATTATACAGAGGTGTCAAAAGTACACACATTCTTTACTCAAGTAAAAGTATAGATACCTTGGTTTAAAAATGATAGGCGCTAATATTGTTGACCGGGGGGAGGGTGTGATCGGCGCAAATATTGTTGACGGAGCAGACG
>JAOVYU010000042.1:36136552-36146828 GCA_025674565.1 Synodontis membranacea
TCTCTCTCTCTCTCTCTCTCTCTCTCTCTCTCTCTCTCTCCCTCTCTCTCTCTCTCTCTCTCTCTCCCCCTCTCTCTGTATCTCTCTCTCTCTCTCTCTCCCCCCCCCCTCTCTCTCTCTCTCTCTCTCTGTTAGCCATGATTACATCCAGCTCTTTATCCTGCGTAAAGCTTCCAAGCTTATGTTTACCTCAGACTTGTAATCTGTAAATATAAAAAAAGAGCCGTGACTGAGAATCAGACATCGCCTCCCCCAGTGCGTTTGCGGTTTGAGCTCAAGGTGCATTTGCATGTGTGCACATTAATATTCCTCATGCATTGGCTTCGTACATGGGAGCCGGAGATTATATTTTAAGCATAAAAGCTGTGAAAGGGGGCTTTACTGTCTGAGCCTTCAGGAAGCAGGAATCATGGTCATGGAGGTATAAACTGCTTACATACATCTGGAGCTTGACATAATTATGGTTTTGTATTTTATTTTAAAAACCTGCAGGAGGAATCCACCTGCGCTTGCCTTGTAAAAGAGTGAAAATGTCAAAAAAACGTTTGTGCGTGAGACAAAGACATAATGAACACAAGCTCACAAAACACAGATAAATTCTGAATGCTTTTAGTTCATATAACACCTGGCAGGCTGTGAATGAAGAGAAACGGAGACGTTATGATTACAGTTCAGAAAAAAAATTCATATCTTCTCTATTAGGCATGAAAATGCTATGAAACACTCACATCCACCGCAGTATAGTGCATACCTGTCTGGCCATGAAAGACGCTAATTAGCAAAGTTAATGTAATAAATTAGATAAGAGGCCCAGAAAACAAGCGAAAAAACTATTGAAGATAAGTAATTAGCAGCGTGAATGCCTGCTCTGTGGTCTTTAAAAAGCCGTGATAATAAATACACTATAATCATTGGTGCACTGACGCTGATGATGGACTCGTCTGGTCTACTACACACTGCGCAGAACACGATGAGCAACGCCAGCTGTTAGTGTTTATTAATCAGTGCTGTGCGTTTGCTCCGGGCTCCAGTCGCCTCACGCAGCTTCTCTGCTCCTGTTGCTTTTAAGTGCTAAGTGTTTAGCTTTAAGCCTTTAGCACATGGAGATGTTGTTCCGGATAAGGAGCTCACCTCTGACGAGCAGCTCGGATTCAGCTAGGACCGTGTCAGCGCTCGTCTGAACCCGGCATCCATATTTCCCAGCATGCTTCAGCAGGATGTTTCTGATCATCAGATCCATTGTGGAAGACTGCTGAATAGAGGGAGAAGAGGATGAAGACACGCTCACACAAAGAGACAAAAGACGTTCCTGAGACCTGAGGAATGAGCTGATTTCACTGCCTGAATCAGTCGTCTGTACAAGATTCCCGCTCTGATTGCACTATTACTCTCCCCTGACTCTGCTGTGTGGAAATGAAGATGGAACTCTGTGTAATTTAATGTCTCAATGCAGCTGTTTAGCGCATTAAAATAACAGCATATCAGTCAGACGCTGGGAAAAAATCAGGACGGCTTTGTTCATCTTCAGAAAGCGCTTTATCCCGCTCACGGTGGTGGATCTGGAGTCATTCCCAGGAACACCGGGTTTGAGCTACGGATAAGACATTGATGACACACCGACTGGCATGTTCTGGAGGAAGCTGGAGAACTATGAGGAAATCCACACTAACCTACAGGAACCTCAGAATTGAACCCTGGAGCTGTCAGGAGACAACAGCAGCACCATGACACCCCACCCCTACCCCATACCCCTAACCCTACCCCATACCCCTAACCCTACCCCTACCCCATACCCCTAACCCTACCCATACCCCTACCCACCCTACCCCTAACCCTGACCTCAACCCTAACTCTAGAGCAGAGCATTTCGATCAGATTCGATTCGATTTGTTCAGCGCTTTTAACAATGGACGTTGTCACAAGCGGCTTTACAGAAATGTATCATAACAACATCATGATATTATTATGATACTTGTCTGTATTTATAGTATTTAACACTACAGCTTTAATCTGTCCATTTAACTATTTTAGCTCAATTATTTCCTGGATTTTTGTTCCATAATTTTTGCATCTAAACATATAAAGAACATTTATATACAACACTAGCAGTCAAAAGTTTGGACACTCCTTCTCATTCAGCGGTTTTCTTTATTTTGATTATTTTCTACATTGTAAATAAATATTGAAGACGTCAAAATGATGAAGGAACATGCAATAATGCAACAATAATGGAATTATGCAATAAACAAAAAAGTGTTAAAGTGTTAAACCAGAATATGTTTTATATTTTAGATTCTTCAAAGTTGCCACCTTTTGCTTTGCTTTGAGTGAAGACAGATGACGCAGAGTGAAGACAAAGCAGACAGTAAGTGCTCAGCAGCTGTTAAAAACCATTCCAGGTGAAGAGCTGATGAATCTGACTGAGAGAATGTGAAGAGTGCGAAACACATCAAAGCAAAAGGTGGCTACTTTGAAGAATCTAAAATATAAAACATATTCTGGTTTGTTTAACACTTTTTTGTTTATTGCATAATTCCATACGTGTTCCTTCATCATTTTGACGTCTTCAATATTTATTTACAATGTAGAAAATAATCAAAATAAAGAAAACCGCTGAATGTGAAGGAGTGTCCAAACTTTTGACTGCTAGTGTACATTAGAGGATTAATACAGCAGGAGTTTTCAGAAGCAGGATTATTATTTTGGTGCAGATTGCTGAAGGTTTGAATAAAGTTCTCTGTTAACTAAGTGTTCTTGTCAATTCCTAAAGCAGTCAATGCTTTGTACTGAAGTTCAATTAAAGTTCTATAAAACTTTACATTCAGCAGCTCGCTGGATAATATCAGAAATTAAAAATTAAAGTCACAGCTCAACACTGACCGGCCAAGAGTCGCTCCTTTGTTCTTTGTGCTGTTCATCATCATAATGTAATTTCTGCCACAATGCAATTTCCAAAAGTGTCCCATTGACCATTTTTTTTACAGTCCAGAACCCAATCGGCTCTGTGTCTGCTGCTCCACGGCTGAGAAATGATAAGTGCTGGTATTAACACCTGTATCAGGGCTTACCTGTGCCTCTAATCGGATATATAAAGGATACGAGTCAGTTTGAGCTGAACTGCATCAGTCCTGCTGACACTGATGAGGGATAAATGCCAGTTAGAAAGTCATTGGAGATTTTTAACGTGATTGGAGACGTGATGAGGCGCAGCACCTGCTGTGTGACCCGCGTTAGTCGTGTTGCACTGATAAAATAAAACATCGCATTCTACACTTCATATTATATAACATACAGTTATAGCAGGAGTGTGTGACTCAAATTCATGAAGGTTTAACTGTATAAAGTTCCTTCTATACAAACATCCAGTTAAACTAACATGACGCTTATTGATTAACCATTAGTGATTAGTTTATGTTTTTATTGATTAATCATTTGAGATTAGTTTCTTATTTGTAATTAATCTGTGGTTATTTTTTTTTTACCTTTTTGTTTTGGAGAATAAACACACACTTCTCTGCTTTAAACATTCTGCTTTCATCAGCGTTATTTTTAAGCCGTGTTGTCTGTTTACAAATCAGACCAGAAGGCAAAACAAAATAAAAAGTCCATAAAGGTTTATAAAACTCTTCCTTTTCTTTATTAGTTACAAGGATGCATGTGGTCGGGAATAACTGAGACGTCAGTCGCTGTTTCATGTCAACTGCTGAAATCCAGACCAAAAAGACATCTTAAGACTTTAGGTATTGTCACGCCCGAGCCGAGCGACACTGACGACGACGAGCATTCGCACGCCGAGGACTACGATCCCCAGCCGCCCGCGACTACAACTAAGATGGCGGCGACGCGCCGGCGCACCAGCTCGCCCGAGTTCTGATGCGATGCACCTGCAGCTCATCCGCTCAGGGTATTTAAGGTGCTCACAAGTTAGACTCGGTGCGAAGCAATTTTGCCTTTTCATGTCGTTTTGCTGAGCCTTTCACGTTTTCACGACGCCGGTCGTTTGCCCTGCTTGGAGGCCTGGCGTTTCTGTTTCCACGAAGATTAGTCTCCATGCTTCAAAAGGATTTTAAATCACGTTTCCATGAGGATCACTGACTATGTATCTAGGATTAATCACTAAGGACGTTTCAGGAAAGTTTTGAACTATGTTTCCATGAAGATTACTGACTATGTTTCATGAGAATTAAGGTTCACGTTTCCATGAGTATTATGTACTACGCATCCATGAGTTTCACTGACTGTCCATGATTATGCTCTCTAAGGACTATGTTTCATGAAGATTAATGACTATATTCTCAAAGATCTCACGGATTATGTTTCATGAAGATTATGCTTATGACCTCTCAAGTATCACTGATGTTGTTTCATCGCTAGGAATACTCAGGTCCAGATCCGCCTGCGGAGGGTTCTCCGGATCTCTATGTACTGCCTGTGCTCTGCTCTACGTGTCCACGGAGGATCGGTTTGATCCATCGCCAGATCCTGCTCAGTTGTTTCGCTTCAAGGCTACTCCTTGCTCAGTTTATTTCTTCTACTTATTATCAATAAACTCCTATATTACTGCATTTGCATCCGTCGCTCTTGGATTCTTCCTGACAGGTATCTAGAACCATTAAAGGAACCCTCTGTCTACTTTAGTCATCGTGGTGGATCTGGAGAATACTAGGCATCGGGCGAGAATATAGAATGGAACCGATCATATTCACCCCTTGGGGGTAATTTAGCGATGCTAATGCATCTACTGGCATGATTTGTGATGTGTGAGGAAACTGGAGAACCTGGAGAACCCATGCAGATCCTGGGAGAACATGTGAGAGCTGTGAGAAGCTATCCACTCCACGCTGTGTCTGTTTACAGTGGTATATACTGTAAATAAGATCTTCATCTCTGTAAACAGCAACAGAGAGACTGCCACAACCAAAATGCCACTCAAGGAGACATTTCAACTTGTAAGGCTCTGAATGTTTAGAGAAGCTCAGCGTTCTTTGGAGGTCCATCAAACAGAACCTGGGCTCTCTGTCAGATGCGTGCGCTCTGAGAAACATGATCATCTGATTCACACTGGGTCTTTAATCTCGGGTGACACATGGGTCTGGCTGACCTTTTAAGCCATCGATTCTCACTTGAGCTTGAGCAGGATCTGGTGCTACATGCTAACAAGAACACAAGGATGAGAAATTGAGATGAAACTGGTGACAATTTCTTTTTAGTGGATGAAGGAAAAGAATCTGTCATCCACAAATTACACAAACACCGAGTTCTCTGCCTGCTGCTGCTTTTCATTTGATCCGTGTTAGAATTTCACTCGCATCTTTTGTTCAAATGAACTCATTTTCAGTCTCATCTTGAGTATTCAGATATTTCATTTTAAGACTCTGAAAAGTTCTTTTGTAAAGTTTAAATTGTATTATTTTATAAAACAGTCTGCTCGAGCAGTTCCAGGTTTACTGTGACACTAAACACAGCTGAACATTTGTAAAGAGGCTTTTCAGTGCATGTGCTATTTGTGCTGTGATGCAGAGAAAGGGATTATGGGTAATCATCCCTGACATGCACATATAATGTGTATAATGTGTATCTGAGCTGCTGATTGGTTTGGACCCAAAACCTAAACCAGAATTTGCAAGAAAAGATCTGTCAGGATGTTAAGAGCAGAATAAAACGCTCCAGCATGACTTCCACCCTGAAGGAGATTATTTTCCTAAAAGGTTTAATTTCTTTTATATCATAATCATATTTACCATCAGTTTCAATTTTAAATTGTTAAAGAATGACACATAATACTTTTTGTCTGTTTATATTTAATTTATCTTTAGTTCCTGTTGTCCTTTATAGCAGCTATAAACATTCATTCCTTATTTTCCTGAAATGTAAATGTAAAGATGATCTGTTGTTCTGTTTATTTATTGCACATATTCACATGATGGAAGACAGAAACCTTCTGAAGTATAAATCAGCTCCTACATCCTCAGATCTCCATTAGTGTTACCATTAAGAGAAGTCCTTACTGTTCTGATGTACTCGAAATGACTGTCGTCTTGTTGGGCGTCGAGCGGCTGGCTGTTGAGCTGCCAGAGGAAGGAGATGTCGAGCGATGGGTCGTGAGAAGCTTTACAGCTGAGCACCACGCTTTCTCCCACCGTCACCTCAACACGCTTCGGGCTCAGATCCACCCTCATGGCCTCTGTAAAGACAAAACTGTCTCGCTGTCATCTCAGGAAAGAGACGAGGCCGTATCACAGTGTTAATGCGTTAACATCATCCGCTCCTGTACATCTCTCCCTAACAATGGAAGCCTCGTTGGCTAAATCCCGTCAGCTGAGAGCCGAAAGCGTTCCATGTCAGCGGATCAGCGATTTTCCCCAAACTGTCCTGTTTACATGCTGAGAATTTAATCGTCCTGTAAAGCAGCTGTTCTCGGCGCTCGAGACTAAATCTTCTGTAAGCTCTTTCTCCGTGGGCAATCAGACATTTCTGTTATAAAGCCTATTGTAAGCAAAGTGCTGAAAAGTGAAATGCAAAGTGGATTTTCTACAATACTTAGCTGGATGTGTGTTTAACCCAGGAGTCTTTATAGCAATGCATTTTACATTTTATGAACCTAATTTATAAACCTACAATGTGTATAAACAACACATCCGACATTTACCAATACTGCTTGATTTACGTTTATAAAGAGAAGATTATTATTATTATTATTATTATTATTATTATTATTATTATTATGCTGTAGAAGTGTAGCTGGGACAGAAATCTCTGCTAATCTCCCTCCTGTTGGATGTTAATGAGTCTGAGAGAGACGGAGCTAGAACTCAGACTGCTGTGACATTCGTTCGTTTCTCTGTCTGAGAGCGATGTGTCCTCGTGTTCAGCTTCTTGAACAGAGCAGATGAGCATGACTTTACACACTTCACACTCAATCAGCTGCAGTAAATGAGGCTGCCATAAAACGTGACCCAGAAAGCGAGGAGCGACGGGGAGTCACTTACCTTTCACCAGCAGCGAGCTCGTCATCTCGGCCGAGCCGAACTGATTCTCGGCCCGACACACGTAGCTGCCCTCATCCGGCCGGCTCGCGTTAATAATCTGCAGCGTGTTGTTGCGCAGAACCACAACTCTGATCAAATTCAGAAATACATGTTTAAATACAGGAGCACATCACAGTGGACAATCTTATTAAAGAAGACTAATTAACAGTTCTAGCTTCTGGAATTGGTTCTGAGTTTAGACTTGTAGCTTTTTATTTTTAGGAGACAAAATAAAGATAATTTTGTTTATTTGTGACGGGAACGAGGGTTAGGGTTTAGGGGTTAGGGGTTAGGGTTTAGGGTTAGTGGAGGGATCTCATTTATAATCGGGGGCTTGAAAGAAAATCTCCTACAGTATTTGGCTTTATTCATTTATTTTACAAATTACCATCGCAAATATCTCATGAATCTTTACAGATGAATTTTTATAGAATTAATATTAAAATATTAGAGTCTCACAGAATCAAGGCACATTTCACTGTAATGTTCGTGCTTTTTTTAGTCTTCTGTGTTATTCTGACACTCTGCATTTATGAAGGATAAACAATAATAACAGACAAATTCATCTATTCATCTTCCTCCACTCGCTCCTCACCAACATCTAAACAAAAAATATATATGAAAATATTCAGGAATATTTACTGAATAAGGATTTACTGTATAAGCGTGACAGTGAATAATGAGGAGAAACTCGAATCCAGAGTCCTGGAGTCAGAAAATTCCTAAGTTTCTATGAAAATGCTTTAAAAGTAAAAGTGTACTGAACTAAATCAGAGCAGCAGCGAGTTCCAGACATTCCATTAAAGTTCAGAGACGCTCTGCAGAGAGTTCACTGTGTTTATTTAGCTGTGCTTTAACGTACAGGACTGATTTAGAGATAAAGCTGTCAATAACGGCTCTATCTGCTCATTTTCTATGCTAATGAACAGATCAATGAGGATTAACACAGATATCAATCTACAGAGATTAAATCATTCATTTATCTCAACAAGATTTAAAGTTAACAAAGTTAAATCTGCTTTAGAGAAATATGTTTATTAATTTAATTCTCTGCTGTGACTGAACCAAACGTATATAAAAGTTCAGCCCTGAATCTCAAAAGTGTTTATAAACTAATTTGTTCTGTTGATTTTGGAATAAATGTGTGTTTTCATGAACATATTTTTGCACATGACTCAATACAAACACATCAAAATAAACCAAAATAACAGTTAAGCATTCACTGTGTAAAAATATAAACGATTATAATTTTATTGAATTTATCAGGAGTTAATCAGCCTCAGAATTTTATTCCACAGCTGTAAAAGAGAAGAGACGTGAAATCTCCTGGAAGGTGACCTTCAGTGTTTCCTCTTCTTTATTTCACTGAACATGGAGGTGTGAGGATGAATTTTTCACAAAGTAAATGTTTTATTAAAATTCAATTTCTGCCTTATTTCATCACCCTATATAATTTAGTTTACATATTTACAGGGTGAGGATTTATCTCTTCCCTGGATGAGGTGATGAGAACTGACAGGCAGAAACAGATGAAGGCGTAAATAAATCTGAAAATATTACAGAATGTGAAAGAGGACGAAAGAGACAAACTGAGAGGAGAGAAACGTGAACTCGCTCTGGAGGCTGGTGAGTAAAATACAAATCAACCTTCCAGATGTTCACTTTAATGTCTACAATTCATTAAGAGGCTTATTTTATTTAGTCGGTTAAGAAGATGTGTGAATTTATCCAGCTGATGGAACGAAAGGCAAAAAAAAAAAAAGACAAAACAAACAAGCAAAACCACGATGCGATTTATTCGGTCCAGATTTGAGACATTTATGGTTTTAGGTTTCGGACATTAAGAGCTTCGTCCTCTGACACTAATGGGATTAATACTGCGTGTGCAGGACACAACAGCGCTGAACGTTCGCAGAAATCCCAGTTCATTACGGAGCTTTGTTGCTCACTGCAGGTGCGAGTGTGAGATAAACCGAACTGCTGCTCCTCTCAACATCCACCTCTTTATTTATTCTCTAATGTCCGAAAACCTTCCAGAAATCACAGCTTCCTTCATTACACGCGCTGAGCTTAATGACGGCAGGAAACGAATTTCAAATGGAAATCATTCTGGGTTCTGATTGGTCAGAAGGTGCTGATTAATTTTCTATAATTGCAGCTCTGACAGTACTTTTAAGGTTTTGTATTCCTTTTCACTCACTAAAATATCTTTACTATAGAACGACATCGTACTTTTTATTTGCTTATGGTTACATTTAATGTCAATCGAATGAGTGACTTCCTGTTGTTTACGTTATAGCAGCTACAAACGGTCGTTCCTTCACCAGACTCTCCTTATTCTCTCTCTCTCAAACTTAATAAGACAAAAATATAAGTGTAAACTTCTGCTCTGTATTTGGGTGTCAGATGTAAGACATCAGAAAACTTCACCAAAGCGCTGACACTGGAGACTCCTTCCGTATGTTACAGAAACATCCCTTACAAAATGCCATTGATTATTTTAATCTGTTTATGATCAGTGCACCTTCCCGTCCCTGTGAATGAGCCGTTACTATAGAAACGATAACGTTGGAACGAGTGCATTAATGTAGACCTGCACTACTGTCAGAGAGAATTAATCAACACATTCTGACCAATCACAATCAAGAACTCAGCAGCGCTGTGTGTAATGTATTAGATATTTTACAGGACTTTGTCACGTCGTCTCTCACACCTGCTTCTCCAGTCCCAACGCTACATGAACTCAGTTTCCCATCAGCCTCAGCAGCCTCCAAACATCTCCCAGCTCTCCTCAGCTCTCCTCTTGATTACTGATTGTTAGCACCTGTTTTGTGTTAGTTGTAATCATTACACTGCTCACTGTGTTTCTGAAGTGTTAACATGTTCATACTGTTATTGATAAGTCGGTTGTTTCCTGATTGTCTCTCTGGTTTATGATTATTGTTTGGACATTGACGTCGCCGCAGCCAAGCATCTGAATGTTCACTGAGGGTTTATGACTCCTGCCTGTTTTCAGGACTTTGCCTGACCTTTAAAATAAATAAAATTAATGTTAAAATCCAGATTCTAATATTATAATTGTTTGAAGAGGATTAAATCTTAAATTTGCTCGAGTCACTTTTAGAACATCAATGCTGGAGTGAGATTCCTACACACACTCACTCACACACACACACACACACACACTCACACTCACTCACACACACACACACACACACACACACACACACACACACACACACACACAC
>JAOVYU010000043.1:0-16561 GCA_025674565.1 Synodontis membranacea
AAGGTAGCGCAATCACTTGTCTTTTAAATGAAGACCTGTATGAATGGTGGAACGAGGGCTTAACTGTCTCCCTTCTCCAGTCAATGAAATTGATCTGCCCGTGCAGAAGCGGACATACTAACACAAGACGAGAAGACCCTTTGGAGCTTAAGATACAAGATCATCTATGTCAATAACCTAAAAATGCTAAACCTAATAGTAATTGATCTAAATCTTCGGTTGGGGCGACCACGGGAGAAAACAAATCTCCCACGCGGACTGGGACATACCCAAAACTAAGAAAGACATTTCTAAGTAACAGAACTTCTGACCACAAAGATCCGGCCACCCGCCGATCAACGGACCAAGTTACCCTAGGGATAACAGCGCAATCCCCTTTCAGAGCCCATATCGACAAGGGGGTTTACGACCTCGATGTTGGATCAGGACATCCTAATGGTGTAGCCGCTATTAAGGGTTCGTTTGTTCAACGATTAAAGTCCTACGTGATCTGAGTTCAGACCGGAGTAATCCAGGTCAGTTTCTATCTGTGACGCCACTTTTCCTAGTACGAAAGGACCGGAAAAGAGGGGCCCCTGTTATAAACATGCCCCACCCCAAATTAATGCAACCAACTAAATTAAATAATAGGCGGGCGTAACCTCCTATCAAGATAAGATTATTAAGATGGCAGAGCCCGGTAATTGCAAAAGGCCTAAGCCCTTTCGGCCGGAGGTTCAAATCCTCCTCTTAATCATGATAGCCTTACTAATTACCTACCTTATTCATCCCTTAACCTACATAGTACCCGTCCTACTCGCAGTAGCATTCCTTACCTTAATTGAACGAAAAGTTCTAGGCTACATACAACTGCGAAAAGGGCCAAATGTAGTAGGACCCTACGGACTAATACAACCAATTGCAGATGGAGTAAAACTATTTATTAAAGAGCCGGTACGCCCTTCAACCTCCTCCCCCTTTCTATTTCTTATAACACCAATACTAGCCCTAACATTAGCCCTACTCCTATGGACCCCTATACCCATACCATACTCTCTAACAGAGTTAAACTTAGGACTATTATTTATCTTAGCCCTATCAAGCCTAGCAGTATATTCAATTCTAGGCTCTGGCTGAGCCTCCAACTCTAAATACGCACTTATCGGGGCCCTTCGAGCAGTGGCACAAACCATTTCATACGAAGTAAGCCTAGGCCTAATTTTATTATCCACAATCATTTTCACAGGAGGGTTTACACTACAAATATTTAACACGACCCAAGAAACAGTATGACTACTACTACCCGCCTGACCCCTTGCTGCCATATGATATATCTCAACACTAGCAGAAACAAACCGAGCCCCATTTGACCTAACAGAAGGAGAGTCAGAACTAGTCTCAGGCTTCAACGTAGAATATGCCGGAGGTCCTTTTGCCCTATTTTTCTTAGCTGAATACGCCAACATCCTTTTAATAAACACACTATCAACAATCCTATTTTTAGGCGCTACTCACACCCCCACTATCCCTGAACTCACCTCCATAAACATCATAACAAAAGCTGCCATGCTATCTATACTATTCCTATGAATCCGCGCCTCCTACCCACGGTTTCGATACGACCAACTCATGCACTTAGTATGAAAAAACTTTTTACCAATAACTCTAGCACTGATTCTATGACATGCTGCTCTCCCCATTGCACTCACAGGACTACCCCCACAACTGTAACTAAAAGGAGCTGTGCCTGAATGCCAAAGGACCACTTTGATAGAGTGACTTACGGAGGCTAAATTCCTCCCAGCTCCTTAGAAAAAAGGGACTCGAACCCATATCCTAGAGATCAAAACTCCAAGTGTTTCCATTACACCACTTTCTAGTAAGATCAGCTAATTAAAGCTTTTGGGCCCATACCCCAAAAATGTAGGTTAAAATCCTTCTCTTACCAATGAGCCCCTACACCCTCACAATCCTGCTCTCTAGCCTAGGACTAGGGACTACCCTAACATTCATAACATCCCACTGACTACTAGCATGAATGGGACTTGAGATCAACACACTAGCGATTCTTCCCATCATAGCCCAACACCACCACCCTCGAGCTGTAGAAGCTACCACCAAATATTTCCTAGCACAAGCTGCCGCCGCAGCAACAATCCTATTCGCAAGTACTATAAACGCCTGAACTACAGGCGAATGAAACATCTACTGTCTAACAAACCCAACTGCTACGACCTTAGTAACAATGGCACTAGCACTAAAAGTAGGATTAGCCCCATTACATTTCTGAATACCCTCAGTTATGCAAGGCCTAAGTCTGTCAACAGCACTTATCCTTGCAACATGACAAAAACTAGCACCATTTGCACTAATTGTCCAAATAGCCCCACTTGCTCAACCACAGCTAATCACAGCCTTAGCCCTACTTTCCGTAATAGTTGGAGGCTGAGGAGGCTTAAACCAAACACAACTACGAAAAATCATAGCATACTCATCAATTGCACACCTTGGGTGAATAGTTATAATCGCCCAATTTAAGCCCCAACTAACAATTTTAACACTAATTATTTATATTCTATTAACTGCTGCAACCTTCCTCACATTCAAATTAATAACTACAATAAAAATCAACACCTTGACAATAACATGAACTAAAGCACCCATTGTTACAGCCGCCGCTGCCCTCACCCTCCTCTCACTAGGGGGTCTCCCCCCACTCACAGGCTTCATACCAAAATGACTAATCCTACAAGAACTGACTGCCCAAAACCTCCCACTCACTGCCACCATCATAGCACTAAGCGCATTATTAAGCCTATACTTCTACCTACGACTATGCTATGCTATAACCCTAACAACCTCCCCTAATACAAACAATGCCTCAACACCCTGACGCCTACAAATTACCCAAAGCACCGCCCCCTTAGCCATATTTACAACTTCAGCATTAGTACTCCTACCCCTTACCCCCATAATGCAAGCCCTAGTGAACTAGAGACTTAGGATAACATCAGACCAAAAGCCTTCAAAGCTTTAAGCAGGAGTGAGAATCTCCTAGTCCCTGAGTAAGACTTGCAGGACTTTATCCCACATCTTCTGAATGCAACTCAGACACTTTAATTAAGCTAAAGCCTTACTAGACGAGAAGGCCTCGATCCTACAAACTCCTAGTTAACAGCTAGGCGCTCAATCCAGCGAGCATTCATCTACTTTCCCCGCCGTCCTTCAAAAAGGCGGGGAAAGCCCCGGCGGGCCATTAACCTGCTTCCTCGGATTTGCAATCCAAAATGTTATACACCACGGGGCTTGATAGGAAAAGGATTTAAACCTTTATCTATGGAGCTACAATCCACCGCCTAAACATTCGGCCATCCTACCTGTGACGATCACACGCTGATTCTTCTCAACTAACCACAAAGACATTGGCACCCTCTATTTAGTATTCGGTGCATGAGCCGGGATAGTGGGCACAGCTTTAAGCCTACTAATCCGAGCGGAGCTGGCACAGCCTGGTGCTCTCCTAGGCGATGACCAAATTTATAATGTAATTGTCACTGCCCATGCTTTCGTTATAATTTTCTTTATAGTAATACCAATTATAATTGGAGGTTTCGGCAACTGACTTGTCCCTTTAATAATTGGGGCACCAGACATAGCCTTCCCACGAATAAACAACATAAGCTTCTGACTTCTGCCGCCCTCATTTCTACTACTTCTCGCTTCCTCTGGAGTAGAAGCCGGGGCAGGCACAGGATGAACTGTTTACCCACCTCTAGCTGGAAACCTGGCCCACGCAGGGGCCTCCGTAGACCTAGCCATCTTCTCTTTGCACCTCGCTGGGATTTCTTCTATTTTAGGCGCCATTAACTTTATTACAACTATCATTAATATAAAACCCCCAGCAATTTCACAATACCAGACACCACTATTTGTGTGAGCCGTACTTATCACAGCAGTCCTCCTACTACTGTCCCTGCCAGTACTCGCTGCAGGTATTACAATACTCTTGACGGACCGCAATCTAAATACAACCTTCTTTGACCCTTCAGGAGGAGGCGACCCAATTCTATACCAACACCTATTCTGATTCTTCGGACACCCGGAAGTCTATATTTTAATCCTACCAGGGTTTGGGATAATCTCACACATTGTAGCATACTACGCAGGGAAAAAAGAACCATTTGGGTACATGGGAATAGTGTGGGCCATGATAGCTATCGGACTCCTAGGCTTTATCGTGTGAGCCCACCATATATTTACAGTAGGAATAGACGTGGACACCCGAGCATACTTCACATCAGCAACAATAATCATTGCAATCCCCACAGGAGTAAAAGTATTCAGCTGACTTGCAACCCTGCACGGAGGATCTATTAAATGGGAAACCCCCATACTATGAGCCCTTGGATTCATTTTCCTATTTACTGTAGGAGGACTAACAGGAATCGTACTAGCTAACTCGTCTTTAGACATTGTCCTCCACGACACCTACTACGTAGTAGCCCACTTCCATTATGTCCTATCAATAGGAGCAGTATTTGCCATCATGGGAGCATTTGTACACTGATTCCCATTATTTACAGGCTATACAATGCATGAAACATGAACAAAAATCCACTTCGGTACAATATTTGTGGGTGTGAACCTTACTTTCTTCCCACAACACTTCTTAGGCCTAGCTGGCATGCCACGACGATACTCAGACTACCCTGACGCCTACTCACTATGAAATATTGTCTCCTCAGTAGGTTCCCTAATTTCTTTAGTAGCAGTAATTATATTCCTCTTTATTCTATGAGAAGCTTTTACAGCTAAACGAGAAGTACTATCCGTGGAGTCTTCACACACCAATGTAGAATGACTGCACGGCTGCCCTCCACCTTACCACACCTTCGAAGAGCCAGCCTTCGTCCAAATTCAACCAAACTAACGAGAAAGGAGGGAATCGAACCCCCATAAGCTAATTTCAAGCCAGCCACATAACCACTCTGCCACTTTCTTTAATAAGATACTAGTAAAACATACATTACACTGCCTTGTCAAGACAAAATTGTAGGTTAAATTCCTGCGTATCTTAAGCCTCTGGGCTTAATGGCACACCCCTCTCAACTAGGTTTTCAAGACGCGGCCTCCCCAACCATAGAAGAACTTCTCCACTTTCACGACCATGCCTTAATAATCGTTTTTCTAATTAGCACTCTCGTACTATATATTATTGTGGTTATAGTCACCACTAAACTAACTAACAAATACATTCTAGATTCACAAGAAATCGAAATGGTATGAACTGTCCTCCCAGGTCTAATTTTAGTTTTGATTGCCCTCCCATCATTACGAATTCTCTACCTAATAGATGAGGTTAATGACCCTCACCTTACTGTAAAAGCCATAGGGCACCAATGATACTGAAGCTACGAATATACCGACTACGAAAATTTAGCCTTTGACTCATACATAATCCCCACACAAGACCTACTGCCAGGACAATTCCGCTTGCTAGAAACTGATCACCGAATAGTAATCCCTATAGAATCACCAGTTCGAGTTCTAGTCTCAGCAGAAGATGTCCTACACTCCTGAGCCGTCCCTTCCATGGGCGTAAAAATAGACGCAGTTCCAGGACGGCTAAACCAAACATCCTTCATTGCATCCCGCCCCGGGGTATTCTACGGACAATGTTCTGAGATCTGCGGAGCTAACCATAGCTTCATACCTATTGTTGTGGAGGCCGTACCCCTAGAACACTTTGAAAACTGATCATCACTTATACTTGAAGACGCCTCCATGGAAAGCTAAATAGGGCTTAGCGTTAGCCTTTTAAGCTAAAGAATGGTGACCCCCGCCCACCTCCAAGGACATGCCACAACTAAACCCCTCCCCATGATTTGCAATTCTTGTATTCTCATGACTAGTATTCTTAACATTAATCCCAAACAAAGTATCAAAACACACATTTACAAATGAGATCACTACCTTAGGTACTGAAAAATTTAAAACCGACACCTGAAACTGACCATGGCACTAAACCTATTTGACCAATTCATAAGCCCCACACACTTTGGTGTACCCCTAATTGCCATCGCGCTAACCCTCCCATGAATTCTTATTCCTGCCCCTACAAATCGAATCCAAAATAACCGCCTCATCTCTCTACAAGGCTGGTTCATTAAAGCATTTACACAACAACTCCTCCTCCCACTAAACAAAGGGGGACATAAATGGGCCCTAATACTAGCCTCTCTAATAGTATTTATTTTATCACTTAATATACTAGGACTCCTTCCATACACATTTACACCAACAACCCAACTCTCCTTAAATATAGGACTAGCAGTTCCACTATGATTAGCAACTGTAATCATAGGACTACGTAATCAACCTACAGCAGCCCTAGGACACCTTCTCCCAGAAGGAACCCCTGTCCCTCTAATCCCAATTTTAATTGTCATCGAAACAATCAGCCTATTTATTCGACCCCTAGCCCTAGGAGTACGGCTAACCGCCAATCTTACAGCAGGTCATCTCCTAATTCAATTAATTTCAACCGCAACTATTACACTCCTCCCAATAATAACAACAGTTGCAGCTCTAACCGCCAGCCTGCTAGTTATATTAACTCTTCTAGAAGTAGCAGTAGCCATAATTCAAGCATATGTCTTTGTTCTACTACTAAGCCTTTATCTACAAGAAAACGTCTAATGACCCACCAAGCACATGCATATCATATGGTAGATCCAAGCCCATGGCCCCTAACCGGCGCAGTCGCTGCACTTCTAATAACATCTGGACTAGCAATCTGATTCCACTTCCACTCAATTATCCTTATGTCACTAGGGCTAATCCTATTAATTTTAACAATAATCCAATGATGACGAGACATTATCCGAGAAGGAACATTCCAAGGCCATCACACACCTCCTGTACAAAAAGGATTACGATACGGAATAATTCTCTTCATCACCTCCGAAGTCTTCTTTTTCTTAGGGTTCTTTTGAGCCTTCTACCACTCCAGCTTAGCACCTACACCAGAGCTCGGAGGATGCTGACCCCCAACAGGAATCACAGCCCTAGATCCATTTGAAGTCCCACTACTCAATACAGCAGTACTACTAGCATCTGGGGTAACAGTCACATGAGCCCACCACAGCCTTATAGAGGGAGAACGAAAACAAGCAATTCAATCTTTAACTCTTACAATCCTACTAGGCTTCTACTTTACAGCCCTACAAGCCATAGAATACTACGAGACCCCTTTCACAATTGCTGACGGTGTGTACGGTGCAACCTTCTTTGTGGCAACAGGATTCCACGGCCTACACGTTATTATTGGCTCTACATTTCTAGCTATCTGCCTTATTCGACAAGTCCAATATCACTTTACATCTGAGCACCACTTTGGATTTGAGGCTGCCGCCTGATACTGACACTTCGTAGACGTGGTTTGACTCTTCCTATACGTCTCTATCTACTGATGAGGCTCATATCTTTCTAGTATCTAAGTAAGTACGAGTGACTTCCAATCACCTAGTCTTGGTTAAAATCCAAGGAGAGATAATGAACTTAATTTTGACTATACTAATCATCTCAACTATTTTATCAATTATTCTAGCTACAGTCTCATTTTGACTACCACAAATGAGTCCCGACACAGAAAAACTATCACCTTACGAGTGCGGGTTCGACCCACTGGGGTCAGCCCGCCTCCCATTCTCCTTACGATTCTTCCTTGTGGCCATCTTATTTCTCCTATTTGACCTAGAAATTGCACTACTCCTACCCCTCCCATGAGGTAATCAACTACCTGATCCATCCTACACACTACTATGAGCCGCAACTGTACTAATTCTACTTACACTAGGCCTAATTTACGAATGATTACAAGGAGGCCTAGAATGGGCCGAATAGGGAGCTAGTCCAAATAAAGACCACTGATTTCGGCTCAGAAGATTACGGTTTAACTCCGTAGCCCCCTTATGACACCTGTGTACCTTAGCTTCACCTCAGCATTTACCCTGGGCCTAACAGGCCTGGCTTTTCATCGCTCCCACCTAATGTCAGCCCTACTATGCCTAGAAGGCATAATACTATCCCTATTTATTGCCCTCGCCCTATGAACCCTTCAACTAGAATCAACTGCCTTCTCTACAACCCCAATTCTTCTTCTGGCCTTCTCAGCCTGTGAAGCCGGCGCGGGCCTAGCTCTATTAGTCGCCACTGCCCGCACTCACGGAACAGACCACCTACAAGCCTTGAATCTTCTACAATGTTAAAAATCCTAATACCAACCCTAATGCTATTCCCAACAATCTGACTTTCCTCCCACAAATGACTATGAGCAACTACAACCTTTCAAAGCCTAACTATTGCACTAATAAGCTTAACTTGAATCAAAACCCCAATAGAAACCACTTGATCATCCTCCAATTTTTTTATAGGCACAGACTCCCTATCAACACCCCTATTAATCCTAACCTGCTGACTGCTACCACTAATAATCCTAGCCAGCCAAAATCACCTTAAAACAGAACCAATTATACACCAACGAACATACATTACGCTACTGACATCTTTACAGGCTTTTCTAATTATAGCATTTGGTGCTACTGAAATCATTATATTTTACGTTATATTTGAAGCAACACTAATCCCAACACTCATCATTATCACCCGATGAGGAAACCAGGCCGAACGACTTAATGCCGGGACATATTTCTTATTCTATACACTAGCTGGCTCTCTCCCATTATTAGTTGCCCTCCTCCTACTACAGCACACTACTGGCACCCTCTCCATGCTTATTATACAATTTACAGAACCACTAAATCTATCCTCTTTAGGGGATAAACTATGATGAGCAGCCTGCCTAATTGCTTTCCTAGTAAAAATGCCACTTTACGGCGTACATCTGTGACTACCCAAAGCCCATGTAGAAGCCCCAGTAGCAGGCTCTATGGTACTAGCAGCAGTTTTACTTAAACTTGGAGGATATGGTATAATACGAATGATAGTAGTACTAGATCCACTATCAAAAAATCTCGCCTACCCAATTATTGCCCTTGCCCTATGGGGTATCATCATAACAGGCTCAATTTGTCTACGACAAACAGACTTAAAGTCCTTAATCGCCTACTCATCCGTCAGCCACATGGGTCTAGTGGCCGGTGGAATTCTTATTCAAACACCATGAGGCTTTACCGGAGCACTAATCCTTATGATTGCCCATGGCCTAGTTTCCTCCGCCCTATTTTGCCTAGCTAACACTACATATGAACGCACCCATAGCCGAACTATAATGCTAGCCCGAGGAATACAAATTATTTTCCCTCTAACAGCTGTATGATGATTTATCTCCAACCTGGCAAACCTCGCACTGCCTCCTCTACCCAACCTGATAGGGGAACTAATAATTATTACAGCAATATTCAACTGGTCCCCATGAACCTTAGTAGCAACAGGAACAGGCACCCTAATCACTGCTGCCTACTCCCTATACTTATTTCTTATAACACAACGTGGCCCCCTACCACAACATATTACTAATCTACAGCCGTTCCACACACGAGAACATCTATTAATAACACTTCATCTATTACCAGTAATCCTCCTCATAACAAAGCCCGAAATTATATGAGGATGGTGGTACTGTAGATATAGTTTTAACGAAAACATTAGATTGTGGTTCTAAAAACAGGGGTTAAACCCCCCTTATCCACCGAAAGAGGCCTAAGGCAGTAAGGTCTGCTAAACCTTAACCCCCGCAGTTAAATTCTGCGGCTCATTCAATCAGCTCCTAAAGGATAATAGTTCATCCGTTGGTCTTAGGAACCAAAAACTCTTGGTGCAACTCCAAGTAGCAGCTATGCTAAGCAATATCGCAACAACCTCCCTACTACTTACCCTAACAATCTTAATTCTACCACTACTACTAACCCTCAGCCCAACCCCCCCAGGCCCGGAATGAGCCACAAAACACGTAAAAACTGCCGTCAGTACCGCATTCTTTATTAACATAATCCCTCTTATAATTTTTTTAGACCAAGGAATAGAGTCCGTCATTACAACATGTCAATGGATAAACACCACAAATTTTGACATCAACATAAGCTTCAAATTTGACCACTACTCATTAATTTTTACCCCAATTGCCCTATACGTAACATGGTCAATTCTAGAATTTGCATCATGATATATACACTCAGACCCCTACTTAAACCGATTCTTCAAATATCTGCTACTATTTCTAGTAGCAATGATTATCTTAGTAACAGCCAACAACCTCTTTCAATTATTTATTGGCTGAGAGGGCGTAGGAATCATATCATTTTTGCTAATCGGATGGTGGCACGGCCGAGCTGATGCTAACACAGCAGCATTACAAGCAGTTCTATACAACCGCGTAGGAGATATCGGACTAATTTTAGCCATAGCCTGAATTGCAACAAACTTAAATTCATGAGAGCTATCACAAATCTTTTTACTCGCCAAAGACCATGACCTCACTTTCCCCCTACTAGGCATTATTCTAGCCGCTACTGGGAAGTCCGCCCAATTCGGACTACACCCATGATTACCCTCAGCGATAGAAGGTCCTACCCCAGTATCTGCCCTACTGCACTCTAGTACCATAGTAGTTGCAGGAATTTTCCTACTAATTCGAATGCACCCCCTAATAGAGGACAACCCCGTAATTCTTACCACTTGCCTATGCCTTGGTGCCCTAACAACACTATTTACAGCCATATGTGCCCTAACACAAAATGACATCAAAAAAATTGTAGCCTTTTCAACCTCCAGTCAATTAGGCCTAATAATAGTAACTATTGGCCTTAATCAACCACAACTAGCTTTCCTCCACATCTGTACCCACGCCTTTTTCAAAGCCATACTATTCTTATGCTCAGGCTCCATTATCCATAGCCTAAACGATGAACAAGACATCCGAAAAATAGGTGGATTACATAAACTTATGCCACTTACTTCATCATGCCTAATTATCGGTAGTCTAGCCTTAACCGGCACCCCATTTCTAGCAGGTTTCTTTTCAAAAGACGCAATCATTGAAGCTCTAAACACTTCTTACTTAAACACCTGAGCCCTAGCCCTAACACTTATTGCCACATCCTTCACTGCTATTTATAGCCTACGAGTAATCTTTTATGTCACCATGGGGTCCCCCCGATTTACAACCCTTTCCCCAATTAATGAAAACCACAAAGCAGTGACTGCCCCTATTGAACGACTAGCCTGAGGCAGCATTATTGCAGGTCTAATTATCACTTCAAACTTTATACCTCTAAAAACTCCCACTATAACCATACCACCTTCAATAAAACTAGCTGCCCTCATCGTAACTATCATAGGATTAATTATCGCATTAGCCCTAACCACAGCCACCTCCAAACAAATTAAAATCGCCCCCACCACCACAACCCATAATTTCTCAAACATACTCGGCTTCTTCCCACACATCACCCACCGGTTAGTCCCAAAAATTAACTTAGCATTAGGGAAACAGGCCACCAAAATTGACCGCCAATGATTAGAACTTGGCCCAAAAGGGCTTCACCCCACACACCAGTACCTATCTTCCCTATTTAATACAAATACCAGCACTATTAAAATCTACCTAATATTCTATTTAATTACAACAGCCCTGGCAACTGCCCTACTCACTGCCCTCTAAACAGCCCGAAGCGCCCCACGACTAAGTCCCCGCGTTAACTCCAATACAACAAAAAGACACAACAACAAAACTCATGCACAAACTACAAGTATAGGCCCACCAGCTGAATACATCAAAGAAATTCCACCAACATCCCCCCGAACTATAAAAAACTCTTTAAACTCATCAACAACCACTCAATACCCCCCACACCCAGATCAAAACCATCAAAACCCTGTCCCAACCCCTAATAAATACACAAGAACATAAACCTTAACTGACCCTATGCCCCAAGTCTCAGGAAAAGGTTCCGCAGCCAAAGCTGCTGAATACGCAAAAACCACCAACATTCCACCCAAATAAATCAAAAACAACATTAAACCAATTAATGACCCCCCATGCCCAACTAATACCCCACACCCAACCCCAGCTGCCACTGCCAATCCTAAAGCTGCAAAATAAGGCGCAGGATTAGAAGCAACCCCAACCAACCCAACCACCAAACACAATAAAAGTAAATCTAAAAAATATATCATAGTTCCTACCAGGACTTTAACCAGGACTAATGACTTGAAAAACCACCGTTGTAATTCAACTATAAGAACTTTAATGGTCACCCGTAAAACACACCCTTTATTAAAAATTATTAATGATGCACTAATTGACCTTCCCGCCCCATCTAACATTTCCGCATGATGAAATTTTGGCTCCCTATTACTACTCTGCTTAATTATACAAATCTTAACAGGACTATTCTTAGCTATACACTACACTTCCGACATCTCAACTGCCTTTTCATCAGTAGTGCACATCTGCCGAGACGTAAACTATGGCTGAGTAATCCGAAACCTCCATGCAAACGGCGCCTCATTCTTTTTTATCTGCATCTACTTCCACATTGGACGAGGCCTCTACTATGGCTCCTATCTATACAAAGAAACCTGAAACATTGGAGTTGTACTTCTACTGCTCGTAATAATGACTGCATTCGTTGGATACGTCCTACCATGAGGTCAAATATCATTCTGAGGTGCCACCGTAATTACAAACCTATTATCAGCTGTTCCCTACATGGGAAACACCTTAGTTCAATGAATTTGAGGTGGCTTTTCTGTAGACAATGCAACCCTTACCCGATTTTTTGCCTTCCACTTCTTACTCCCCTTCGCAATCGTAGCAGCCACAATTTTGCACGCCCTATTTCTTCACGAAACCGGCTCAAACAACCCCCTTGGACTAAACTCTGACCCAGATAAAATCTCATTTCATCCATATTTCTCCTACAAAGACCTCCTAGGCTTTATAGTACTAATCACAGCCTTAGCTTCCCTAGCACTATTTTCCCCAAATTTACTTGGAGACCCAGAAAATTTCACCCCGGCAAACCCCCTAGTCACCCCACCACACATCAAGCCCGAATGATACTTTTTATTTGCATACGCCATTTTACGATCTATCCCAAATAAACTAGGTGGAGTACTAGCACTACTATTTTCAATTCTCATTCTAATAATCGTGCCCTTATTACATACATCAAAACAACAAGGCACCACTTTCCGTCCAATTACACAACTAATATTTTGAACCCTAGTTGCAGATGTACTTATTTTAACCTGAATTGGAGGCATACCAGTAGAACACCCCTTCATCATCATTGGACAAATCGCCTCCATCCTGTACTTTTCATTATTCCTCATCCTATACCCCATAACAGGATGATTAGAAAATAAACTACTTAATTTCAACTGCCCTAGTAGCTTAGACATAAAGCGCCGGTCTTGTAATCCGGCGATCGAAGGTTAAACTCCTTCCTAGCGCCAGAAAAGAGAGATTTTAACTCCCACCCCTAACTCCCAAAGCTAGGATTCTCAGTTAAACTATTTTCTGAAAACAATAATTGTTCGACTTACTCATATGTGCTATGCTCTAGTACATATTATGCATAACTCAACACCGTGCTTTAGTACATATTATGCATAATATTACATCATGGTACAATACATTAACAAAATACCAACATAACATTAATATAAATACATTTTAACACCAACATTACTGTAATATTCAAAATACAATGTAAACTCATATAAATTCTTTAAAATCTATAAATTTTTTTAAAAAAAAAATGTAATTTTTTACAAAACATTTAAAAAAAAATTCAACAAAATTTTAATCCAACCATTTTTTCCTCACGGTGAGAGACCACCATCAGTTGATACCTTAAGGTACAATATCCTTGATAGGTCAGGGACAATAATCGTGGGGGTCGCACAACTTGCACTATTTCTGGCATTTGGTTCCTATTTCAGGGCCATAAAACAGATAAATCCCCAAGTTATTAACTGTCCCGGCATAAGTTAATGGTGGAGTGCATCATTAGCAAGCACCCCCCAAAACAATCATTCTAAGGGGCATTTGGTATTTTTTTTTTTTTTTGGAAATTCGTCTGACATTTCCAGTGGTTTTACCAATAAAATACAAGGTGGTCCTACATTATGTCAAGTGGTAAATTTTATATCATGATATAAAGACACAATTATTAAGAGTAGCATAGATTTCGAGCAGGTGCATAACTCTGTTCTCACTCCACATATTACTCTATGATTCCCCCCCTGCCCCCGCGCGCGGTTAAACCCCCCTACCCCCTAAGCCGAAGAGTCCTTAATATATCCTGTTAAACCCCTAAACCAGGTAAGGCTCGATCGACATGATCAACGAGTTAATATGCGTGTTGATATATAGTGTTATAAAATCGCACCACACTATATAGCTAGCGTAGCTTAAACCAAAGCATGACACTGAAGATGTTAAGATAAAACCTAGAAATTTTCGCAAGCACAAAGGCTTGGTCCTGACTTTACTATCAGCTTTAGACCAATTTATACATGCAAGTATCCGCACCCCTGTGAGAATGCCCTCAATCATCTGACCGAAAACGAGGAGCAAGCATCAGGCACAGCCCTATCTGGCCCAAGACGCTTTGCTATGCCACACCCCCAAGGGAATCCAGCAGTAATAAACATTAAGCCATAAGTGAAAACTTGACTTAGTTAGGCCTAAAAGGGTCGGTAAAATTCGTGCCAGCCACCGCGGTTATACGAAAGACCCCAGCTGATAGACACGGCGTAAAGGGTGGTTAAGGGCACCCCAAAATAAAGCTAAAGACCCCCTAAGCCGTCATACGCATTCCGAGGGCTCGAACTCCACATACGAAAGTAGCTTTAAACTAAAATTACCTGACCCCACGAAAGCTAAGAAACAAACTGGGATTAGATACCCCACTATGCTTAGCCTTAAACCTAGATGTACTACCACAAATACATCCGCCAGGGGACTACGAGCATAGCTTAAAACCCAAAGGACTTGGCGGTGTCTCAGACCCACCTAGAGGAGCCTGTTCTAGAACCGATAACCCCCGCTAAACCTCACCACTTCTTGCTTTACCCGCCTATATACCGCCGTCGTCAGCTTACCCTGTGAAGGCCCAATAGTAAGCAAAATAGGTTCACCCAAAAACGTCAGGTCAAGGTGTAGCGTATGAAGTGGGAAGAAATGGGCTACATTTTCTACATACCAGAACAATACAAATGGCACCCTGAAATAAATGCCTGAAGGTGGATTTAGTAGTAAAAAGAGAATAGAGAGTTCTTTTGAATTAGGCTCTGAGACGCGCACACACCGCCCGTCACTCTCCCCTGCACAACTACAAAATTAATACATAATCCTATAAAAATCAGCACGGGGAGGCAAGTCGTAACATGGTAAGTGTACCGGAAGGTGCACTTGGAATAACCAGAGTGTGGCTAAAATAGTAAAGCATCTCCCTTACACCGAGAAGACATCCATGCAAATTGGATCACCCTGAGCTAAACAGCTAGCTTAAACACCAAACCAACAAATCCAACATTAAAACCATACACAAGACTGACACAACATTAACCAAAACATTCTACCGCCCAAGTATGAGAGACAAAAAAGGCCACTTATAAAGCTACAGAAACAGTACCGCAAGGGAATGCTGAAAGAGAAATGAAACAAATCATTAAAGCACCATAAAGCAGAGACTAATCCTCGTACCTTTTGCATCATGATTTAGCCAGTCCTATTGAGCAAAGAGAACTTTAGTTCAAAACCCCGAAACTAGGTGAGCTACCCCGAGATAGCCTATCACTAGGGCAAACCCGTCTCTGTGGCAAAAGAGTGGGAAAATCTCCAGGTAGAGGTGACAGACCTACCGAACCAAGTTATAGCTGGTTGCCTACGAAATGGATAAAAGTTCAGCCTCGCAATCCTTAATTCAAAGCCTTAAAACTAAAGAACAAAAGTAATACACGAGAGTTAGTCATTGGGGGTACAGCCCTTATGAAACAGAATACAATCTCACCAGGAGGTTAAAGATTAAATTAAACAAGATAAACTGCTTCAGTGGGCCTAAAAGCAGCCACCTGACCAGAAAGCGTTAAAGCTCCGGCAGATAAAAATTCAATTATTTAAATATTAAATCTAAAACCCCTAACCATACTAGGCCCTTCCATGCTAACATGGAAGAGATACTGCTAAAATGAGTAATAAGAAGAAATTCTCCTTCTCCCGGCCCACGTGTATGCTAGATCGGACTCCCCACTAGCTATTATCGAACCCAATCAAAGAGGGAAATGTGACTATATCAAACACCAAGAAAAACTCACATAATGTAATCGTTACCCCCACACTGGAAGGCCACAAGGAAAGACTAAAAGAAAAGGAAGGAACTCGGCAAACATATAAGCCTCGCCTGTTTACCAAAAACATCGCCTCCTGCAAACTACCGATGTATAGGAGGTCTTACCTGCCCAGTGACAAATTAAACGGCCGCGGTATTTTGACCGTGCGAAGGTAGCGCAATCACTTGTCTTTTAAATGAAGACCTGTATGAATGGT
>JAOVYU010000047.1:261398-271921 GCA_025674565.1 Synodontis membranacea
GTGTGTGTGCGTGCGTGTGTGAGAGAACAGAACAAGGCAGCGATGACCTTGGTCTTGTCAATGAACCCTTTCTGTGACCATGAAGCTGAACCTTCACGCCCAATTTACCGGCCAATTTGGGAGCCTGAACACAGTGGCTCCACCCACTCATCATCTGGGGGCGACGCCCATGAGCTCCATGATGGTCAGGAATACAAAATTAGTCACTCAAAACTTATTTTAAAGATCATTTTATGTATTAAATAATAAATTGCTTTTTTGTTTTTCTGGGTTTTTTTTAAATCTAGAGCCTGCCTGTAGAAGAGCCGCAGATCATGTGACCATGTCACGACTCGCTTACTTTAAAAGGAAATACGTGGAAGATGATGACCTTCCGCTAAACTTCAGGAGTTACCGTCACACCGTAGGTTAATCGTTACAGATAAAGTTTTATTATTCTATTAGATCTGTATAAATGTGTGTATAGAAAGTTACTCAAAGTAAGTGCCCCCTCTAGATTCAGAGAGCTATATGCTTGTATTTAAAGCCCTGTTTGTTAACTTTATGTGAACCTTTGAAGGATTGTTTTATTTCTGGAAACATTTAAATAAAAATGGAATAGTAGTGTTTTAGTGCTCAACCTAAAAAAAACAACAACAACGTATTGTATGAATTCAGCAGTGTAATTCCCCTCTGGCCCTGTAGGTGTCCCCAGTGTTAGAGGAACACACCCATGTCCTTCACCTCTCTCTGGACAAAATGCGCTTCATCGATGACCCTGAGGCGTTCCTGCGCCGCTCTGTTCTCATCAACAATCTCCTGCGCCGCCTCAGAACTGAAATCCTCCTTCAGGGGGCGTGGCCTTTCATGGCAGGCTCCGCTCCGGTTTCCTTGACGACGCCCATCTCCAGCCACCAGGACCGGAGCTGTAAGAGGCCAAGATTACTGCATGAGGAGGAAGACGACGAATGCGTCTCCGCATGTTGTTGCTTCTACGAAGCGAGCAGGTACATGCAACTTCCCGTGTGTGTGTACGAGAGGGACATTCAGCCTTCCTCATCATCATCATCATCCTCGTCATCGTCATCGTCGTCATCATCAGCCATAACGGAGAGACTGGAGCGTCTTTTTGAAGAGGAGGAAGAAGAAGTGGTAGAGAGTGATGGAGAGGAGGAGCTCGACTCTCTGTGTCCTGGTTTGGACCTGTGCGAAGCGTCGTTCAAGGCGAGAGAGAAACTTAGAGAGAGAGAGACTGAAGGAGAGATGATGGTTGCCATGGAAACGGGACAGCAGGCGGCGCTAGTTTTGGCTCAGCTCAGGAGGAAATAGCAAAGCAGAAGGTTTACATGGTACACTTTAAATGTTTTGTGTGTTAATATTTTTGTGGCCAAACAGAACAAAAAATTCCTGTAAATTTTCAAGATATTCCATAACAGTGATTTTTATTTTTTCATATCCATACACACATGCGTACGTTGATATGCATAAATACTCGTAAATTAGGTAATGCTTTCTTGGCACATCAGCTTTATATTTAAATCCATGCCCAAAAGACTCCCTATAAGGCAAAGCTCAGAGAGAGCTGAAAACAAGAAGATGGTGACTAATCGGTGAAAGAGCGCCTCTATGCACGGCGTGCGCTAAATCTTCCAGTAATACAGCTCAACCACTGCAGCGTGTCCCATAGACCCGCAGTAGCTCCTCCTCCTTTTATAGGGTGCCATTAGAAGCACATAAACGCTGATTTACAGATAAATATGTTCATCTCTCACACAGTAACTGAGATCCACTTTCCCTGTAGTAGACATCATTTTAAACATTGATGTTTGTTATCAAAACTGAGAAAAACAGAATGTTAGAGAAACGTTTAACTTCTTGTAAACGTTGTTCGGTCCTGAGTAGAACCGAACGCAGCATTGTTAATGCTCTCAGCGAATTCTTCATTTCTCCAGGACTTTTGTATTCTGATGGACAGAAAATCTTATAGTTTCTCTCATGAAACTAGCTAACGGTGCCTTATTTTTCTATTTTAAATGTGCATACAGTTTATATTTGTGTTTGCGTGCGTATATCCTTACCTCCTTACTTTAATGCAAAAAAAAAAAAATATGGCCGTTCCTTCTTGATGTGATCTGATTTGGAATGAAACGTACTGTTTCGTTCAAAAGCTAACATCGGCTAGCTAGCTAGTTAGCTAGGTTTCTTCCTCATGCTAGCTTGCAGCAAAAAAAAAAGGAAGGATGTCTTTATATAAGAGATAATCCTTTACCAAGGCCCTGACATCACAGATACTGTCCTACTAAGGGCTATTAGGTTATGCTACATAAGCTATTTAGTTACATTTGCTTGCTAGCTAGCATCTCAGCTAACAGGTAAACTTAGCATGACTTTAGCTTTTGTCTGAAATCACCCACATGGTTAGCAACTTCGCAGGAACACTAAGGTAACCCATCACATTTGTTTACCAGAAGGAAGTGGGTTTTAAAAAATATGTTTTTACTCATTGATGATGTTAGCTTGCTTGTGTTTAAACAAAGATAGCTAGAGATACAGTTCTGGGGTGAAAATATAAGGTCTAGCACTACAGTGACTGGATATCATTGGAGAAATGAAAGATAAACAGATAGCTAGCCTGGTAGTTAGCTAGCATCACTCTGTTAAAATAATATGAATGAAAAATAAGGTGTTTAAAAAGTGTTTCTAGTGTTTAGCTAGAAAAGACGGTGGTGGATTTTTAGGGTTAAAAATTTTATCTGGAGAATATAAAGAGACAGAAAGAGGGGGATTACAGGATTATCCCAAAAAAAAAAAAAAGTTAATGTGTGATTAAAGGAAGGCATATGTTCTGTTGCATTAAAATCATGATAACATTTTCTCATGGTTTACATTTTTATCGTGAGTTACATGCATTTTTAAAAATGATTATGTTTACATTCATCAGCTTTTTATTCATGAAATAGCTCTTGGCACGATCTCATAACCTCTCCAGCTAATTAACTAACTGACAAATAACCTGAAGTCAGACAGGTTACTGAGTCATGTTATATTACACGCTAGTCTCAGTCATTTGCTAGCTTACAAACAAACAAAGCTGGGCTTTTGTCTCAGAGTTAGCTCTTGCAGCTAACAGACTGTTTAGCTAACTGGCAGTAGTTAGCGAGGTACGTTAGCTCTGTCGGTATAAGCTAGCTAGTTATATTCACTCGCTAGGTGCGTTCTCGGCATAAAGACAAACAAAGCACAACTTTTTTTTTTTTTTTTTTTACCCGTCAGCTCTTGTAGCAAAGAACAAGCTAGCTAAGAAAGGTAACTAGTTCCCTAACTGATGCTAGCTGAATGTAATCATGGGAAAGGCTTGTTTGAAAATATCTAGCTCACATTTGTACGCAGATGAATTTATTTTGATTCAAATTAAAACTTGAAGTTAAATTAAAATGAGATTAAATTAAACTTGAAATAGGTAAAACTGCCTGAACATTATTTTATTATTAGCAAAGTGAGATAAAATCACAGAGTGAAGAGGAAAATTAGCTGTAATGTTTATTTTAAGACACGATCCCTTGCTAAAATAATATTTAAAAGATCGGTTTCTAGAAAACTGTACAGCTCTGCTCTTAGATCAGTCAGAAATCTGAATTAATCTGAAACGTTTTTTTTTGTTTTTTTTTAAATACTCTATCCAGGCCCATAAATGAAGAAAAATAATAAAACATTACTAAAAATAAATGACATATTTTCCTGACGCTCCCGTAGACCTGGTGCACGTGTACCTGTGCATTTATAACTTTTATTAAAAGATTGAGAATTAAATTTCTAAATAAATATGTCTCATTGTATAGTGAAAAAATTCCCGTGATTTTTTTTTCTTCTCAGATTTGTGTACCGTTTTTCACAAATAATAATGTTGTCAGATTTGATGTGCTTTTTCGGTGTAATGTAAAAAAAAAATGAAATAATAATAAATACATAAAACTAACACAGTGCAGTTGATTGGTTAGGAATGTATTTTCATTTAAGTGTATTTTTAACAGCTTTTAAAAAAAAAAAAAAGACAAATTTTTTTATTTAACAGCTTTAAAAAAAATAAATAAATAAAAAAAAATTTACCCACGTGGACACATTTTATGTAAATCAGCCATTTGTTGAACATCTTTGGTCACCAATTTGCTAAATCAGAAGCCAGTGATCACATCATATAAACTAATCAGGTCTCAGAAATTCTGATTTCTTGATTTTTCTGATGAAATTCATTCACAGTGTTCATGTCTGTTTTTGTCCCTGTGCTGCTTTATGATTTACTGCTTTGTTTGAGTGCAGAGCAGACGAGCGTCACGACACTGTCAACACTGATACACATTAATGTCCATTACACACACACACAGATATACACATACAGGCCCTTTTCACTCTCATCCATCAACGCTCATCTTTAATGGCTCCTGGTTGCCATGGAAACTGGCCTTTTGTCACTAATGGTGAGACTTAGAGCACCTTCACTGCATTTATTCTATATTTTATGCGTGTGCTGTTCACACACACACAAACAAAAACATAGAATTTATGCACAACTGGACCGTAGACATGCATAAATGTATGCTGAGCATAGATAGATAGATAGATAGATAGATAGATTAAAAAGATATAGTCTGATATACAGATCTGAATCCATTGTTTGCAGATGTAATAAAACTTCAGCACGCTGTTAGCTTGTTTAAATGAACTACGCTAATTTTTTGTCCAACATTAAAAATTTTGCACATTTCGATTCTAACAGAAAAATGTGTTTGTTTGTTTTTTTTTCCCCTGACGATCTGTTAGAGGCTGGGCAGGTTATTTGGAGACTATGACACAGTTCAGTAATGGATTTCCTGACCACTAGAGGGTGCTTTGCAAGCATAGATCTGAAATCCCAGAGTCAGAATTTGAAATGAGGTGTGGAATGTTATTGTTGTGTTGGTCTGAATCTGTGACCAGCAGGCGGTCAGGCCAGTCCTGATCTTAAGCTAAAAACAGACAGACAAACTTTGAGCTTCACTGGGCCGGAGAAGATGCTGCAAGCCCAGTCGAGTCGGTGCTGGTTAAAGAGATGGACTTTGACAATTTGGTGGCTGAGTTTGGGAGGAGAAAAGAAAGAAAGAAGCCAGCTGTCTATGGTAAGACTCAAACACTCATCATGGATGTGAAATGTTGTCATTTATGAATTTTTTTGCATGTGTTGGGTTGTGGGGTGACGCAGGGAGAGGTGGGGCGAGGTGGGGCGAGGCAATCAAGGCTCCCTGCATTGGTTCAATGGTACGTAGTGACGTGAGGAGAAGGTTCCTCTGTCGGTTCCTGCCCAGGAGCCCAGGATTTACCAATCTATCTCTGATAAAGTGACCTCTGAGTTCATCTTGATTGGAGATTTAAAATTAATTTTCAATCAAATGTATGATTGCTAAATTGGTGTTGCCCTTAAACCTAACTTTGGAAAAGTGATTGCTAATACACATCCCTGTTATACACATGAACTGTGATTGTGCTTTTAATTACTTTTCTTTTATTCTGTCAGTTCTTTTTTTTAAATAACATTTTATTTGAAACGATACAGCTTCACCTTTGAGGCTTTAGGAAAATTCCAACATTCGCTTTAGGTTTCATTTTAAAACGAGCGCTTTAATCAGATGGTGAACGGGGAAAAAGAAAGTACAAAGAGAACCACTCAGGATCTGGTGTGTCCAAATGAATTTGATTATTTTTATTATTTCTAGTATAATTTCAGCAATAAGATATCCATGCCAACAACAATTGCATTCAATTATGTAAAGTAAAAGGTTTATATTGTGAAAGAAAATTCAGCTTTTAAGCAAGAGATTTATATAACCTGTAAAGACATAAACATTTACATTTGCTCTACATCAGCAAAACACCTTAACTGGAGTATTTATGATGTAAATATAAACCAATTAAAACTATAAGTGTTGTAAGATATTGACAAAGTACATTTGGATTATATTATTATTACACATTCAGTAAATCACTATAAATTTAAAGCCTGAAAAATGAATCAGATATTCCCCCTCACCCCAGCGACCGTCACCATTTTATTCTCCTTATCATTTGACCCTAATGATGTAACATTGACATCTAATGCCAAGAACTCTTGTTATATTTACGTGTAAATATCTCACATGCTATGTGACTGTTGGTTGATGTTGAATTTTTGTGTAAAAGAAAATCCAGATGGGAGTGGTGGTAATTAAAAAAAGTTTCTGTAAAAAAAAAAACATGGAAGAGTTGATGAAGATACACATGATATTTGGGAAATTTGGGAAGTCTGTTTCAGCCAAGAGGTGGATACATGGAGACTTCTGAAGACTTCCCACACATCACAAAGTACTCTTTCCTTGGTAGATTGTTTGGAGTAAATGAAACAATTTCAGCCATTTCTTTATTTCCATTTAAAATGAACCTGCAGTTAGAATTAGGAGCCTGGGGTGTAGTGAGATATTTCTCAATCAGATAATCGAGGCATGCGATCAAATCTCTACAATTTGTTTTCTCTTTTTCCATCCAGCACTTCCTTTCCAACAATCCCTCAACGGTAATGAAAGGCAACTTAAACTGGCATTTTGTCTGGATCATTTTGATGTCGTCAGGAACACAGCGAGTGACGTAGGTGATAGAAAACCTGTTGCATGTGATTTTTAACGCTGGAGGTTTGGATTTTGCTGCGTCGTTGGCTTCTGTAAAACAGGATCTGATCTGGTTCTGGCAGGAATGCATGCTGAAGTGGATGCTCTTGACATCCAAATCTGTCACCGTTGATCTCAAACCAAGGGTGATGCAGCAATCAATGCGAGGTTGACCGTCCTCGGACGACACGGTGTAAATCATGCTGTCGTCTTTGCCGATTGTTAGAAACTTCCACTGACCTTTGACCTGCAGGGTTATGATATTGATCAGAGGGCTGTGTCTAAAAAGACATTCGGAGAAATCCAGGTTGAAGAAGAGGACGTCGTCCTTGCACGCATTCTCCTTCAGCTTTTGTTTTACTGACTGTATGCCCTCTGTGTCAGGGTAGATATCAAATGATCTAGAAAAATAAAAATAAACACAAGCATAAGACACTTTACTGCAGTGGCAGATACAGAAAGTAGCTGATGTTTGAGCCTGGAAAATTTGAAACCATAAATAATTGAACCACGCCTGTCATTGTTGCAGTGTATCACCTAAAGAGCACCACTAGAGGGAGCTCACTGCCCGAGATAACATCAGTCAACAAGGACATTCTGAAAAGTATTATTATTAGGGTGGTGCTTTCAAAGTTATTGCTGGTAGATTCTCTGACTTTCTGCCATTTATCGAGCAAAGGATGAATACCGTGGTGAAAGAAGGATTCCGGTTTTGAGAAAATGAATCATCTGTGCAGTTTGGTACCCTGGACTTTTGTATGTTGCAGTAAACAAGTGGGAATCTGATGGCGCTGTGTCTGGTGAGGAGCTAAACTTCCCATCCGAAAATCCTGTCCTGGCTTAAAATCCTGTCTTTGTGTCTTTTGCAGCATGTGGTCTTGTGTTGTCATGAAGGATGTTCTTTTGTGAATGGACGCTGGATGATCGTAGTTCATTGATTTTTTTTTTCACTTAATTTGATCAATTGATCAGTGTAATGTTGGGCATTTCCAGCATTTCATCCTACCTGCAGAAGGCTACTGCACATACGCTCGCATGACCATATTTCTTTTCGGGGTTAGGGATTAAGGTTTGGGGTTAGGGGTTAAGGTTAGGGGTTAGGGGTTTGGGGAGTCGCTATAAATATATGCTGCGATAGAGAAATCTGACAGAACACTGGCTCCTGGTACAGGTGCAGCAGCTCCTCAGGTCCAGGGTTCCACTGGTTCTTTCAGTATTTGAACTGTTCACATAATTCTGCCATCGATTAAAATTCAACCGTTTGAAATCCGTCAATTAAAAACAGGATAAGTGAAATTAATAGCTATGCACGTGCCATCTTCTCGTGTTTGGTTGAAAATGTCACCTAATTATTTGTCCTGATAAACTTTACTGAAGGATGAAAAACTTTAAAACATTGCACCATTTCAGCTCTAAAAGAAACACATGACTGAAAAACTCTTACTCTGATTCTCCAGACATCTCGAAGAGTGAAGACACTACTTAAAGAACTCTTCGATCGACCCAAAGCTGTAAAAATGAATAAAAGTACAGAAACACAGATTAATGGACAGAGCAAGTGGTCTCTATGAAATCTGTAAACACTTCTCCAGTCTTTTTAAAAAAAAAAAAAAAAAAAAAATAGATACTACTTACCGTCTGTAGACTTCCGTCAGTGTAATGGTCCTGATATTCTCTCGCTCTATTTGAAATGTTAGTCTCAGTTTCGTTTCCTGAACAGCTCAGAGCGAGAGTGATAGAGAGGGGGGGAGGGAGAGAGAGAGAGAGAAAGAGAGGGGGAGGGAGGGAAAGAGAGGGGGGAGGAAGAGAGGGCGGGGGGGAGAGAAAGAGAGAGAGAGAGTTGCAGCACTGATTGATTTCACTGCCACAAGTGCCCATGGTTCATTTACACCTTTAAGAGTTTACAACGACCCCCATGATAATTAAACGGTAAATATTATAATATTAAATAATTTATATGTCTTTTTTTAACTGCCTTTGTATTCAATTCGTATTGACTCCTCTAAATATCCGTTAATTAATATAAATTTGCTATGTGGAGTGACATCTTTAACGACCGCAACAAGAAAAAAAAGCAATGAAAAAATTTATTTTGCATTTTTTATTCCTTTGGATCAATAATAAGTTGAAATTTTACATTTATTGTTTATTTTGATATTTTTTATTAGTTTTCAGATTTCCCTGTATGTTAAAACTTTGAATACAAAATGTGCTCATTGAAATAGTATTAAAGGGTTCAATAGTTTATCAGTTATTTATATCAGTTTGGAGGGAAAGAGTTCATTCATGTTAGCATACATTACATAAGACCAGATCCTGGAGTCAGATATAACTCCCTACACACTCTCTTGGCTTCTTGTCTGTTTGCACTATATGTTGTTCGCTGTCTTGTCACACTACGTTATTTGCACCATGCGCCTGAAGCCACGCAATTCCGTCTCACCCTGTACACTGTATAGGAGGAGATGACAATAAAGGAACTTGAACTAAGATTAGACATATTTTTTTTTAACCAAATATTTCCTACTTCTCCTAAATAAGAGTTTTTACTTGTATTTGCTTGTATTTACTTTTATTTTCTAAATAAAAGAATTTTTACTGCATGTAGAAAGACTAAAGTAATAAATAAAATGCTGCATGTGCATCATATCATAACATCTAGCAGCATATATTCAGGACCCTGATTGTGCCCCCTAATTATCTCCCCTGCAAGTGCACTTCTCTGGTGCCCTAGTGAGACTCCGTGAGATAGAGTGCACTTATTAGCTCATCTGGACCGGGTTTCCAAAAAGCATTGCAAAGTAAATATCATCCTAGCTTGGAGAGTGAGTGTTCAGGGTGATGCTTTACAATTTAACCATGGTATTTGCAATGCCATGCTTTTGTGGAAACTCAGTCCTGACTGGTTAACAACTTAAAATAAATGCACATACTGAAGAGAAATCTCAGGAGAAATAAGAAGCTGTGTGATATCGGTACTGGTATTGGAAAAGAAAAAGTGGTTCCTACATAAAATTGCTGATTATGGATTCTATCTATCTATCTGTCTGTCTGTCTGTCTGTCGATGAGTTTTATCTTTGCATGTTTAACAATATTACATGTATTTATCACTACAGTGACCCATTAGCACTTTTCTTTCTGCCCTCTGGACCTTCACGCGTACTCCCACAGCTCCGTGTCCTGAACCCTGTAGCTGTGAGCTCGATTCTGTCCATCAGTGAAGATGAAGTGCTGCGTGCTGTGGTAGTCGTCATGGCCGGACACGAGCTCCATCAGCTCTCCGTCGCTCTGGATGACAACACGGATGTTTTCCTCCTGAAACTGACTGTAGTTGATCAGCAGGTACTGGAAACAAGCCAGCAGGCCTTCCTTCATCTCGACGCTCCTCTCCATACGGGTTTTGGTCTCCAGGAGCTTCTCTAGATTCAGCATTTTGCCAAAGTGCACTCGACGGTGAGGGTGGATGAAAAGGCTGCGATGAGGCTGCTGTGTGCTGTAAGTGATCCGAAGCTCACCACATACGATCCTCAGCTCCAGCTCGCTCTGAGACGACGGATTAGACCCGATTTCTGCGCTTAAAACACGCCTGGCTTGATCCACACATCTCTCCAGCTCATCTCTGCAGCAATGCCCGGCGAAATGAGACTCGCTCAGGCACGAGAGTGGCAACAGTAGAGGGCAGCATAGTAGATAGCGGCAACATAGTGGAGAGTGGCAACAGTAGAGGGCACCATAGTAGATAGCAGGATAGTAGAGAGTGGCAACAGTAGAGGGCAGCATAGTAGATAGCAGCACAGTAGAGAGTGGCAACAGTAGAGGGCAGCATAGTAAATAGCAGCATAGTAGAGAGTGGCAACACTAGAGGGCAGCAT
>JAOVYU010000047.1:307739-318322 GCA_025674565.1 Synodontis membranacea
CACACACACACACACACACACACACACACACCTACAACTATGCTGCCAATTGGTACCACTTCTACATTTATCATATATATATATTATCTACAATCATCTAGAAGTAATAATATTATTATTAAAAAGGCTGTTATAGTTGTTAGATAGTAGAGTATGACATAACTACAGTTTTATTCTATTAAAATAACTCAAACAATTTTAACACAGGCACTGTATTAAACTGTATTACACTGCGACTGAGAAACGTTCCTGTTTATATTTTACCTTTACTGGGGTGCCAATATTAATGAAGCTTACTGTAAAAAAGTATAGTGTATATGCTGTTTAACAAATCCAGGATCGTTATAAGACAAATGAGCTAACTCTGTTCTTTGAACAAACGGGTTTATTGGAGACAGATTGAGTAATCAGAGATAAATGAGCGATCCTGATCAGCAAGTAAACAACTGGCAAAGGAGTACGGTACGGCAGCCTGGAGGGGACAAAGGGGTTTTCTCCAGTGCACAAATTACAGTAATCTGGCTGTGGAAAACAAAACTGAGGTCAGCTAACGGAATGCTTACGCAAGATTTAGCCACTTTAGTCGTGCTTTCAAGTTCTTCAGTGGTTTATATTTTCTGGCCTTAATTTAAATCGTGTGTGTGTGTGTGTGTGTGTGTGTGTGTGTGTGTGTGTGTGTGTGTGTGAGAGAGAGAGAGAAAGTAATTATCATGGGCATAAATACAAGCATGTTATATAAAAATATCAGAATAAAAGAGATTATTTTCTATTTGACACTTTTTGAGCAGCTGCTGGATCAAGTTGGAAAAAAAAAACAAAAAAAAAAACCTTTCAAACTCTTTGAACGAATCAAAAAGAATCACTTTACAGAATCATTTAAACGATTCAAATCAACCACTCTGTCATCTAATATAACTGACCCAGATGACTCAGGTCACTAGTGTGACTTCTCAAAAACTAAGCAGTTCATTTAAAGCCGAGTAACTGGTCACTTCTTCTCAGTTTTACTCTCACGTTCTCACTCATACAGTCTCGACACTTTTACTTCTCCTTCTGATGCCACGTCTCTGACATAACCCTCCACGGACACAGGCGGAGCGGACGAGATACTCAAGGACATTTGCCAAACAGAACAGACGAAGCTCATACAGGAGACAGAGACGTAGCACACTCCCAGCAGCGAGTCCTAAAAAAAACAGATACGAGAGACAGGAACACGTTTTGCTCTCTGGAGGTGCAGATGCTCGTCCCGTTCCTCTGGTCAAACTCTACTGCTGGTTTCAGCACATTAACACACTCCAACACTCCCTCGTCACACACCATGAAGATTTGATATTATAGTTAATAACTAAGAATTATTATTTCAGTTAAAGGATCTGACATTTAATCTCTTATTATATTGACTTGTAGTCATAATCTGGTTCTGGGGATCTGTGCATGATTCAATCTATTTTAATATTACACCTCTCTCTCTCTCTCTCTCTCTCTCGCTCTCTCCCTCCCACACACACACACACACACACACACGCGCGCGCGCACACTGACTATCATGAGCAGTAAATGAACAGCACACACACTTGCAGGTTAAAACCTGCCCCCAAAAAACACAGTAAACACTCTGATCGCACACTGGTTGTGTAACTCTGAAGGTTTTGAATTCGTTCCTGCTGTAACGTGAAAGTAAATAAAGGCTTTTTGGTGAAAACAACTTTGTTAAGTTTTATAAAGACATTAGAGGGTTACTGAATATAAGGAGAGGTGGCATGGGGATGAGGAGGAAATATCGTACTGTGAAACTTTAGATTTGTACACATCACAGAAATTGCTTTAATGGTTTGCTGCGGTTTTGAAATTTGAGATTTCTTTTCTTCCCAAATCTGCAAAATGTGTAAAGAACCGAAGAAGGAAGATTGGTGTAAAAGTGTACTTTAAAATAGTTATGTTGATTATCTTTGGCATTATAAGAGCAATGATAATCACCAGCCCTGATTGAAAGTACACCTTCAATATCGCCAGATTTACACCTGCAAATCTGAGTCGTTCTGGATGTAGGCAACAAGTGACCAAGGGATCAAGGGATGAAGTGTACATCCTCTGTAATGGCTGCTGGAATGCTTTCAAGATCAACAGCAGAGCTTTAAAAGGTACTAAAAATCCTCTTTCATACACAAATCAAAACGTTTAGCAACACCTGTGAGTGAGTGAACGTGTGTGTGTGTGTGTGTGTGTGTGTGTGTGTGTGTGTGTGCGTTCAATAATGAGTCACAGAAAGCAAATACACAAAGTTATCAACATCCAATTTACAACAGTATGGTATAAGATAAGAGTAGCACACGTACACACACTTTTGCAAATACAAATGTCACCCAAGAATTCAGGGAGCAGTATAATGTGTGTGTGTGTGTGTGTGTGTGTGTGTGTGTGTGTGTGTCAGGTCCCTGACTGCAGAATATTTGAGCCTCATAAACCCTCCATTTCTCAGCTGGGAGATGTTCCACACTGTGTGTTGTTATGATGCTCGTCTCTGCTTTTACACAGAAGTTGTGTTACATCCCTTATTTTTTTGTGTCTTTAATATCTTTCACCTGCAGAGGGGGAGATGTGTGTGTGTGTGTGTGTGTGTGTGTGTCCCTTTACCTTTAAAAGCTATAACTGGATCATAATGAGCTTAAGCTTTAACAGCAGTAAAGGGTACTAAAGGTCTGCGCTGAAAGGTTCCATCACAGAGACAGGGACTGGTACAGGTTCTCTGAGTGTGTGTGTGTGTGTGTGTGCAGTATTTAAACACGCATCAAAAAAGTACTTAAAGGTGTTTGCAGTGTTGAATTCTGTGCGACAATAGCTCCAACACACACTCACACACACACACACACTCACACACACTCACTCACCCATCCTTCGAAGGTCTCCTCGGGGTTCGAGCTCTTCTTCAGATCCTCGAAGTGGATGGTGCAGTTGGCCACGAAGTCGTCGTAGCCGATCGGAGATTCGTGGAACACGGCGAGCTCCAGTGTCTCTCCGCGGCTGACGCACGCGCTGAACTCCTCGTTGTAGGTGGGCGCGTTGGTGCGCGGTTTGGAGCGGGTCTGACCCACCGGGAGCTCATCCACCTTCACCACCACGTACGGGTCCAGAGTGGCGCTCGCGCCCAGGTGCAGGTTCAGAGTGGCTTTACCGAAAGCGGCGGCGTGGCGCGTGGACGCGCTGGTGGGCTTCAGGTCCACGGCCTCGCCCACGCGCACTTTCAGGGAGCCGGTGAAGCGCATTTATCCACGAAAAGAGAAACAAAAACAAAAACAAACAAACAAACCCAAGGGAAGAGGAAGCCGAGGGTCAGAAAGAGCGGCGCGGAGGCATGACCCTCTCCCGCGGATTCAGTCCGGTGACAGCAGCTCCGGGTTCAGCTGCAGGTGCAGAGAGACTAGAATAAAAGGAGGAAGAGTTCACTTCTGTGTCTGAGTGCGCGCGCGCACGGAAGAGATTCAACACAAAGAGGAAGTGTAGAGAGAGAGAGAGAGAGAGAGAGAGAGAGAGAGAGACAGACAGAGACACAGAGAGAGAGACAGAGAGAGAGACACACAATACAGAGAGAGAGAGAGACACAGAGACAGACAGAGACACAGAGACAGACAGAGACACAGAGAGAGAGACACAATACAGAAAGAGAGAGAGAGAGAGACAGAGAGAGAGAGACTTTGACTTTTAACTTTGACTTTATTTTACATCAAAGATCAGAGAGAGAGAGAGAGAGAGAGAGAGAGAGAGAGAGATAAAAAATTTTTTGAATTTGACAGAGAGAGAGAAAGAGACAGAGAGAGAGAGACAGACAGACAGACACAGAGAGAGAGAGACAATACAGAGAGAGAGAGAGAGAGACACACACACAGAGAGAGAGACAGACAGACAGACAGAGACACAGAGAGACAGACACAATACAGAAAGAGAGACAGAGAGAGAGACACAATACAGAGAGAGAGAGACAGAGAGAGAGAGAGAGAGAGAGAGAGACAGATAGAGAGAGAGAGAGAGAGATGAAAATTTTTTTTAATTTGACAGAGAGAGAGAGACACAATACAGAGAGAGAGAGAGAGAGAGAGAGACACACACAGAGAGAGAGAGACAGATAGAGAGAGAGAGAGAGAGAGAGAGAGAGAGAGAGAGAGAGAGACAATACACAGAGAGAGAGAGACAGAGAGAGAGAGAGAGAGAGAGAGAGAGAGAGAGAGACAATACACAGAGAGAGAGAGACAGAGAGAGAGAGAGAGAGAGAGAGAGATGAAAATTTTTTTTGAATTTGACAGAGAGAGAGACACAATACAGAGAGAGAGAGAGAGACACACACAGAGAGAGAGAGAGACAGATAGAGAGAGAGAGAGAGAGAGAGAGACAATACACAGAGAGAGAGAGAGACAGATAGAGAGAGAGAGAGAAAGAGAGATGAAAATTTTTTTTGAATTTGACAGAGAGAGAGAGAGACACACAGAGAGAGAGAGAGAGAGCTCAGAGCCCGTGCACGCACCACCTCACCAGAGCGCACTGAACTGAAACTGTTTCCAGCACAACTGAAACTAAATTAAAACTGTAAATCAACATGTCCCTAAAGCTAATGCATCACTTACACCAGATTTAAATTTACATTTAATAATGTTTTGATCAGAGTTCTGAACTGAAATGGTCTGTTCTTGCTAAAGTGGAAAGAAGAGTTATTTTGGTGTATGGTAAGAGGTGCCCCCCCCGCTCCCTCTGCCCCCCCCTGCCCCCCCCTGCCCCCCTGCCCCCCCTGTGCTCGGGTCTCAGCAGGGTCTCGGGTCAGTGATCGCATCACACCGTGGCTTTGTGGTGTCTTCATGTCACTGCATTTCAGATAACAGGGTTGTGTTGCTTGTAGGCAAAACAGCAGAAGTTCTTTCTCCATGATGACACGCGTTAATGCAAAACTGATATTTTACTGCTGAGCTGAGAGAAGCTTCTTCAGGTCCAGAAAAAAAAGAAAACAAATAATAATAATAATAATAATAATAATAATAATAATAATAATAATAATAATAAATAGAATTTACTAAAGAAGCTTTTTCAGACAAAAAAATGTCTTTTGTTGTTGTTGTTGTTGTTGTTGTTTAAATTGTGTTTTTGTGTGTTTTTGTGTGCAGTTCATCCTAATGTCAGCTCCCAAAGTTATAATAAATAGAGCAGGTCAGTGTTTTCCAATCCAGGTCTTATTCTGATCCATTTTAGCTCCACTTCTGCTTCCCATCTGGATTGTGTAGCCAGACTGTAGTCTAAAGCTTTATTCAGACTGCATTAATTTACATGTGGAAGAGGATAATGATTACTGGGAATTTTTTTTTACAGACTGTAACTAATAACTGCAACTAATATACAGTATATCCTGTCTGAACTGACATGTTGCTAAAGATCCTGCTGTGAAAAGAGGTTTTGTGTTTTAACTTCAGTACAAAGATGCTCCAGGAAGCTCTAGATCTTTCCAAGTTTAAAGCACAGAATAATAAAATACAGAAGATGGAACACCTCCTGTTTATCAAACCCTACTCACAGTGGCCTCGCCCCCTCCACAAGCTCTTCTAAGGTGAGTGTTAACATGAAGTGTGTGTGTGTGTGTGTTAACATGAGGTGTGTGCAGTACCATGGTGAAGACACCCATCTCTGAGATTTATACACACACGTCACTTATCCCACATGAATCGATCCTGACTAAACACGTCTTCTGGCAGCATTACTGACTGAAAGATAAAACTCTGAGACGATTTACTGAACCATTCTCTATTTAAATGTTGAAATGTTCTGTGTTTAACTGGGAAGTAGGAAGCATGTACATGGAATTCTGAAACTGAGAGAAACATGGACACCTAGCCGGCTAACATCAGTGTTGTACTGAATTCCTCTGATCAGTGAATTATAGAATTTACCAACGAATATGTCATTGTTTATTGATAAACTAAAGTAAATACTAGATCTCCTATAAACGTATTTAAAGTAGTCTTGATGATGGGAGCAGATATGTTGACATCACATCATACACTGAACTTGGGGTTGATGGAAAGTTGAAGTTCTTTGGTTTTTCCAGCTGGAGGTCAATAATTCTGGCTTACAAGCACTACAAGTGTATTACAGCACTATATGGAACTGGGATGGAATTGTTTAAACCTGGCAACCCTGCTTCCATGGGCTATTTATATTGCCCCGGAGAGACCCCGGGGTGCTGGACTGATGGACCATTGAGCCAAACGTCAGTCTGTTTCCTGAGAGACAGGCAGGTTTCATAACCATGTAACCACCTCATTTGTCATTCGACTGACCAACATGTAAAACGGCGGAACCCAGACCGCTGGTTTTGCGAGACTGGGAGTGGCATTGACTCTCAAAAGAAGGGCTACAGCCAAACAGAACAACGTGAGACAGCAAAAACGATGGCTCTGTCCCAAATCACACCCTACAGTTATGGACTGTCGAGGACCTGGACATCTGTAGTGCAGCAACATCTCAAATCAAACACACAAACTTCAGAAGAAAATAGCACACGGTTCCTCACACCACTGAGACAGAACAGAGAGAACAGCAGGGACGAGAAGAGAACTCAGCAGAACAGAGAAAGGGAGAACTCTTTACGTAGCTCAGGACTTCATCAACCTCAAAGAACTCTTAAAGAACCCTTCTGAATGAAGTACAGTTCCCTCCTGATCTACAATGCTTTTCCTGGTTAAGGTTAGAAGTCTTGTAAACGGTTCTACGTGGAACTTTTTCTGAAATAAATCCTTCTGTTTTTTTTTTGTTTGTTTTTTTACAGAGTCTTTAAGGCCTTTAAAAGGGGCCGGCTCAGCCTTCCCAGAATCCTCTGCGCCAACTATTGAGTCACTATTTTTGACGATGGCGATATATCACAAACAATGACGCGAATCAGGTCACAGATCGTAAACTGAACACGTATTAGTGACGTGTTGTCCGAGTGTCTGTACTTTAAATTCTTCTGACCGATCCGATCCGTTCCATTTGGTTATTCCGTATATAACAGACCGGAACCTGGCTTAGACATCTCACGGGATTCCACAGTAAAGAAAAGTAAAGAAAAAGTAAAGACATATTTTGTTCCACATATGACATGGAGATGAAGGAAAAGGTCAAGATGGGTTTTGAAGTGATCAGTAACAGTGAATTTATTGGAGGTGCTTTCAAAAGGAAAACAACGCACTGGATTGTGGGACGGGAGAGCCGGCTGTGTAAGTGCTAGACGGAACGGTTTTTCCCAGCGGTGTGTGTGTGTAATGTAGTGCGACGCCTCTCACAGGGCCTGCTGTCACATACGGAGGGAATTATTACACTGCCCACATGTGGACGGATATTAAAAGACAATCAGTTCAATTAAAAACATTTATAAAGGTTATCAGTGAATCAGCTGACACACCAGCAATGAGCTGTAATGAAATGTGTTACGATAATAATAGTCCACCGTCTAATGCGTGCTGCACTAATAATGGTTCCCGTGTTACCGTGTGTTTCAGTAATAACCACCCCCCCATCAAAAAGTGCAAAAACGTGTGTTTCAGTAATAACCGTACACCATACAAACAGCTTCTCTCTCTCTCTCTCTCACACACACACACACACACACTGTTCTGAGGAAATAATCAAAACCAGACATGAATGACAAAAACAACATTCCCTCTTTATTATTCAGCAAAGTGAACAGACAGACAGACAGAAACAATTAGACGTATATAAATGTTGCAATCACGATGAATTATAAACATATAGTTCTATATAACTGTACATTATTATTGCTAGCTGAAACATCTTTGGTAATGCTGTGTGTTACAGTAATAATGGTCCCCCATCCAGGAATGTAAACTGTGATGAGGAAATTCACGCCTCGCTGTGTTTAAGTGCTGAAGCTTCACCTGTGTTACAGTAATAATGGTCCCCGTGTCTAAGTCAGTATAAACTGTGTTCCACTCATAACAGAGAATTGAATCTGTTCAATGTGGATGTAAATGTGCAAACGTCTGCAGGAGGTCAGAGGTCAAATGGTCGAGGTCAGGATGTCTGGGCCCAGGAAATGATGATGACACACAGACTCAGTAAACCCACACAAACACCAAACACCACAAGAGCAACAGCCTGGGGGGGAGAGAGAGACAGAGAGAGAGAGAGAGAGAGAGAGAGAGACAGAGAGAGAGAGAGACAGAGAGAGACAGAGACAGAGAGAGAGAGAGAAAGAGAGAGAGACAGAGAGATTGAGAGAGAGAGAGAGAGAGAGAGAGACAGAGAGAGAGAAAGAGAAAGAGACAGAGAGATTGAGAGAGAGAGAGAGAGAGACAGAGAGAGAGAGAGACAGAGAGAGAGAGAAAGAGAAAGAGACAGAGAGATTGAGAGAGAGATTGTATTTTTGCAGCATTATGTGATAAGTTATATCTAGCTTATCTATAAGTCAAAGGAGAAGCTGAGAGCTCTGTCCTCTAATTTCTAACTTAACTGTGTGATAAAGCAGAGCGTGCGTGTGTGTGCGTGCGTGCGTGCGTGTGTGTGTGTGCGTGTGTGTGTTTTCTCACTCCAATTGAAGTAGCAGATCTGATATGGTCATTACTTATCCGCAAATAAAACAGACCAGGATACACAAACAGCAAACATGTTGAGGTAGTGGAACCTGGAGATAAAACACACACACACACACACACACACACACACACACACACACAGAGTACACAGTAAAGTAATTATTTCTACAGTACCAACAATAATATACAATTTTATAACACACACACACACACACACACACACACACACACACTTACCCACGACTCCGAAGACGTTCCTGATGTCGGGGACGTAGATGGCCAGCAGCTCGATGATCAGGAGGAGGACAAATGTGGAGATACAGTGAGACAGCCAGGAGAAGTGACTCTCTCTTCTGAATAAAGTTAACACCGCTTTACGGGCCTGAGACACACACAGAGAGAGAGAGAGAGAGAGAGAGAGAGAGAGAGAGAGAGAGAGAGAGAGAGAGAGAGAGGTGGGAGAGAGGGAGAGGAAGACCAATTATCTCTAGGCCGTATTCAACGTCCTGTAATGTTAACAGTAGTATAATGTGTGTGTGTGTGTGTGTGTGTGTGTGTGTGTGTGTGTATGTATGAAGTGGGTAATGAAGGTGAGTCATGTGAGGAGTTTAAAGCTCTGTGTATGAAGTTCTCACTCACGGGGAAGTGGATGAGCGGAACAGTGAGCAGCACAGCCAATAGAATCGCAAGACGCACCGACATCACCAACACATCACGCGGCAGGTAAACATCATATCCTCGCAACAACTCAGAGTCCACCTGACCTGAAACACACAAACACACATGTACACACGTACGCACACACACAATTACAGATGTGATTGATGACACTAAGATTTTGTAAACACTATGAAGTGCACTTGTAATTGTAGACTGTCACACGGCTTCTCACTGGATCTCTCCACACACTGCGCCCGAGTCAGACCACAACTAACAGGATTTCATCTAATAATAATAATAATAATAATAACAACAACAATGTTTTATGCTGTGAGATAAATATGGAATATTTGTAGTAATTAAATTAATTAACAAATTGAACAAATTCATTATTTGTTGATTTTATATATGGTTGTATTTACATTTTTTTAGTAAGAAATATCTATAGTAATAAATGTCTGTATATTTGTTTATGATTTTTCTTGTTGTGTTAATTTATTTCTATACTCTGTTGCCAATGATGTTTTATTTACACTGTAACTTTCTTCATTTAGAGGTTTAGTTATTTACTCTGTGTTCTTCATTATAAAACCAGCTAAAGAAAAAAGTTCATAAAACAGTTTATTTATCATCATCATCTTGAGGAATTAAAATCGATCTGAATTTGGGTGAAATAATGTCTTCTTACAGTTCTGCCTCTGTTTCTCTCAGTTAAGAGTCGAGTGTGTGTCCGTGTGTGTGTCCATGTGTGTGTCCATGTGTGTGTGTGTCCTCTGCCTTACCGTAGAAGGTGAGATAGCCGAAGAGGGCGGAGACCAGGTAGACCAGGAAGCTGAGAGAGATGCTCACATTGGCCACATTCTGCATCCTCCGCTTAGTGGGTCTGAAATACACACACACACACACACACACACAAGCATGCACGCACACACACACACAGATTTTTGTTCTTCAGTTAAGTAAAAGCGTTGCTAGGCAACCATAAAGTAAGGACTGACTCTAAATTTATAAAATACTTTAATCACTTGTTAATTAAACACACGTGTTATTAAATATATCCAGTGGGTTATTTTGTGTTTAACCAATCAGCTATGTTCAATACAACAAGCTCTGCCCATTGATTCCTCATCTGCAGAAAAGTACAGCCTCTTGAACAGGAAGAAGAATTTGGCTGTTGTGCATTATTGTGTGTGTGTGTGTGTGTGTGTGTGTGTGTGTGTGTGTGTGTGTGTTTTACTGACCGCTGGAGCTCACAGTAAATGGGCAGGACTGCAGTGTGACACAAGAAGGAGAACGCCATAGTGGGGATGGCATAAGCACTCTGCAACACACACACACACACACACACACACA
>JAOVYU010000047.1:505167-507667 GCA_025674565.1 Synodontis membranacea
ACACACACACACACACACACACACACACACACAGACACACACAATTATAGCACCTGCCCCTTTAATAATATGATGAAGAACACATAGATCTTCTTCCATCATCATCTTCACCTTCATGTGGGCATTGATCTCCATCAGGTAACCCCTGGCATCTGAGATGTCATTAGTCTTCATCAGCTTCCTCTTCAGGACAGACAGGTAGACGTCGGGGCTGGGTGTGACGTCACGCTGTGTTACCGGGGGCAACGACATGGGCTCAGCCGGCCTGGCTCCGCCCAGAGAGTTACCCTGGAACTGAATCACCGTCATACTGGACATGGTCTGAGACACACACACACACACACACACACACACACACACAAAACACCATTTAATACAGGAGCTCAAGTTTGTTCATCTCGCTTGTGCACTATCACTGTGTGTGTGTGTGTGTGTGTGTGTGTACCTTGTTTCCGTACTGCATGACGTGGCTGGTGTTGGTCTCACGCTTGACGATCTTAAACTGCTTAGCAAGTGTCTCTTTACTCAGATCCTCCTGTAGGTAAAACACACACACACACACACACACACACACACACAGGTCAGACAGTAGACAACACCAATTGCTTAAAAATGTTTAATCAACAACTTTGAATTTCACTCCAGCTTCAAGCCCGTATTTTTCAAGACGATAAAGGACGATATTTATTTGAAATAAAAGCTGTTTTTTCTTGCTGTTTTGATGAAATGTTCAGTTAAAGGTGTAAATATGTTGAATTAAAGCTCTTGACATAGAACTACTTTTTCAGAGGGAAGAATCTGCAGTGTTCGGTGATGGCATATGGATACGACAAGCACTTGGGGGCAGATGGTGGCCTGATGGTTAGGGAGGCGCCCCATAATCGAAAGATTGCAGGTTCGAATCCCACGGCCAGCGGGTAACCCTGAGGTACCCTGAGCAAGGTGCCGCCCCTGAGCACTGAAAATAGCTGCCCCCTGCTGTGTGTCACGTCACATATGGGTTAAATGCAGAGGACACACTTCGTTGTTCTGTGCTGTGGTGTGTTATGAAGTGTAAACCTGAACTACTTCTTTGCTGCATCGCTCCAGTGTTGGAACGTTGCGCTCTCTCTCTCTCTCTCTCTCACCTGAACACCGTGAGCGTGGAACGGCTGCTGCGTTGAGAGTGTGTTTTAAAGTCATGTAATTTTATGTCATTTTTATTTTTAATGTTTCTCACCACGTCTGAATCCTCCATCCAGTTAACGCTGTACCAGTCTCCCAGATACGTGTCCCTGGCCTCGTCATAGTAGCAGGCGTAGGACGACTCATGAGGGTTCGAGGCCGTGGTGGCATAAACTGAGGATTACAGAACAGATCTTCTTCATCATCATCATCATCATCATCATCACTGTAACATTTCTGTTTAAGCTCTGCAGAACTATTTGTCTTCATCTTAATATAACATCCTGACTGAACATTAATGCAGAAACTTAGACGTTTATTTGCACACTATTGTGCAATTCGGTGAGACTCATGCTGTGTAATCGATGATGAATTTTACGGTTTCACAAACTCCGTCTTCCCAGTAAGTTGTGGAACAATGTTTTACTCCATGACCAGCTCGTAATTTCTGTTCCTTTATCATCACTGGTGGGAGGGTGGTGGAGTGTCACGGGTTTTTGATTTCCTAACACATATGCCATCACGATAAAAAAAATTTAGAGATTAGATTTTATTTGGTCATTTCTCAAACTTGAATCTGTTTCAGCTTTAAGTGTTTAGTCCACAATAAATATTTACACTGAAAACACATTCACACACACGAGGCATTGTTGGTGTGTTTGTGTTAGTGAGCTCCCCCAGTCCATGCCACGCTGGTTGTGATTCTGCCTACGATCACATGACCACAAAACCTGGTAATATTTTCAGCATTAATCTCTAAAAATGAAGTTAAATGATCTACAAAAGGTATAAGAGCATTTAAACCACGATCTTAAATGGAGAGATATTTTTGCACTTGCTTTCACTTTTTTTTTTTTTTTGCAGTGATATCAGTATGTGGCGCCTTTTCATCTATCAAAGGCAACAACGTGCAGAAGCTACATAGCGACTCTTTAATCTTGCAAGCTGGATTTTTATATTGATGTCACTTATATCAGTGTTTATTATATTATTCAATTGTAATAGCTGGATTTCTTCTCATTATAAAGATATATTGTTGTTTAATGGCTAATATTAATGACACACACATGCATGTGCACGCACGCAGCCTGTTACTGAGTTGTCCTGTACTGATGACAGGTGACCTTTAACCTCAGAACACAACAGGAAGCAGGTTAAAAAACTGCAACCACCAGTCATATGACAGTCAGAGGACTCTGTGTGGTATGTGCGTGTGTGTGTGCGTTTTCCACACAGCTGCAAAAAAAACCTGTTGTATCAGCAGTAAACAGGGAAACAGGCTGTGTGAGAGCCAAGAGTGGAAAACACACAAGGAAATATCGGCTGTAAAAAAGCA
>JAOVYU010000047.1:512667-517908 GCA_025674565.1 Synodontis membranacea
AACAACAACAATTTTAGAGATAATAAACACGTCAGATGTGTGTAATTACACTATTATAAGCGTGTAATGAACAGAAAGAGAGCTATCACGTTTAAAATCAGCGTCTCTGACATAATTTTACCTCAGAAATCAGATTTATGGAAATATAACTCTGGAATATTCACCTGGATTATGGGAATAACACAACGCACGCGCACGCGCATGTACACACTGTCACTCAGAATCAGCAATACTGCTTTTTAAACACTAATTTTAATGTGTTAGTGTTTAATCTCTCACCTTCTCTCCGGCTGAGCTGTGCTGGAATAGCCCGAACAATTCCCCCGACCTTGTTTATAAAACACCGGGGTGAATGACAATCACGTCAGCCAATCACAGAACAGCTTTAAATTTGTGGGCGGGATAGGCTCCCTCACGTGACCGTTGGATCATGTGGTTTTATCCCCCCTTTCTCGATGAGCACTGCGCATGCGCAACACGAAACTAGGAATAAAGGAGAGTGCTTATTAAAAAAAAAAAGTCTTATGGATTAAATTTTAATAAATAATACAAATAACAAGCAGACAAAGAGAAAGTATGCATTTTTGGGGCATATTACAGATATAATAAACAAGTAAAAATACATAAAATGTATTAAGGATTGCATTTAAATGAATAATAAACAGATTTGTGTCATAAATCACAAAAAGGGAAAAAAAACATTAAAATAAATCATTTTGATTCAGTTAGAAGATTTGAAGCACAATTATTTGCATTTGCACTATTTATTTTTTTTTAATGTCTTTCAATACAGTAAAAATTTTTTATTTTTAATAGATTATTGTGTAAAATATTACACAATAAAGTCTTTGTTTATTTATGATTATTGATAATGTGAATGCAGGATGATTTAGAGATAATAGACTAATTAAATATGTATTTATTTTATGTAAATTTGATTTTGAAATGATGGTTTAAAAGTATACAGGTTTCCACCTGGTTTACAAAATGAAAATATTTTTAAAAAAAGAAAGAAAAGAAAGAAAAGAAAAAGAAAGCTTTGTATATGTTCTTAATAACTAAACAATATTCTCCAGGTGAATCTTTATTAAATTTGCTCCTCCAGTGTATATGTTTGTCAGCAATAGTTTTGCTCTGTGAATCATTTCTACAGAAATGGTTTGCTGTGGACTGAAACTTTTTATCAAGATATAATTTAATATCATTTATTTTTTTTCCAGAGGAAGCAACCTGCTGAGAGAAACTGACTTCCTGTACAAGTTCATCTAAACCACAGACAGCGTAGTGTACAGATCTGGAGTGTGTGTGTGTGTGTGTGTGTTTGTGTAGGATCACAGCAGTGAGAACAGATGTTTCAGAGCAAACACTCTCACTTCCTGTAGAAAATGAACACACCTGTTATTTCCCACAATGCTCCTGCACTCAACACTGCGTCGTCACATCACTGCCACATGACTGATTTTATCTCTGTTTTATGACACCTCCTGATGCTGTGAGATAAAGGTCACCTGCTGACGATCAAGGCTCCGTACCAAATACTGTTCCAGCCTAGGTAGTGTCCTATTGGGGGTGGAGATCATTGTAGGGGCCAGAGCTGGAATGAGGAACAATTCATAAATAACATAAAGTGTAATGCTGCTTTAATAAGAGAGTAAAACAAAAAATCTTGATTATTCTGAAAGTGAAATGAAGAATGCTAACAATGTGACTCAGGATCTAAACCGTCCTAAACCATGCGTTTCACAAAGGTTCCACAAAGACTGTGACATGAAGCATGAAATTTACATGACTTCTATCAAAACAGAGCATTTGGGACACGGCTCTCTCTCTCTCTCTCTCTCTCACCCTGTGTTAATTATAAACCATTTCATTAATGTCAGAACAGCTGACCAGAACAGCTGACAATCACATGAAACATGACATGTGATGAAACTGCAGAAACAAAAAATAATGCAGTAAAACCACAAAGAAAAAAAATGCATGAAATTCTGCTTAATCACCAACTGTCCAGGCACACACACACCCACCACACACACATTTTTCGCTCAGTAAATTACTCTAAATGCTGTAGAACCACAGGAGCAAAAGTTCAAGCTGTGCTGCACAAAATAAAAAAAAATGTTGTTCCTTTGTTCATGTTTTCTTAGAGCAGGTAGAACATCTACACTTTGGGCTCTAAAGTATCTAGAGCAGGGGTCTCAAACCTGTCCAGAAGGGCAGGTGTGAATGCAGGTTTTCATTCTAACCAAGCAGAAGCCACAGCCGAGTCTACTGAAAGTCAAGATCAACTGATTAAACAAGTGGAATCAGCTGTGGCTTCTGCTTGGTTAGGGTGAAAACCTGCACCAACAGCAGCCCTTTCTGGACAGGTTTGAGACCCCTGATCTAGAGCCACTGTTTTTAGAGAAGCGAGAACCCACAGAACCATTAGCACGCTGGAGACGACTCGTTTAACTCTCATTAGAGCCGCAGTAGAGCTGCAGTGTTCTATAAACTTCACACAGCAGAAAGATTCAACCGATGAATGAATCAAATCCCACTAGACTGGTAAATCAATTTCATTTATTTTTTTTTTTCCATCTTATAAAAGAATTTCAGTTAAACAGGGAAACAGTCCATCAGAAGCGCGGCTCCGTTTCAACCCACAGTCAATTTATACACTTCAATAACCTTTAATTTTATATAGCGTAAATGAAAAAAGGTAACAAAATGTATAAGCACAGTAATAAATATTCAGAGCAAGTCTCTTCTTTACACTCATATCATAATAATAATAATAATAATAATAATTTTATATACAATTATATTCAGTAAAAACCACTTGAAGAGAAATGCAAAAAAAATAAAAGACATGATGATTGCATTTTCTCCAAAAGGCAGAATGAGTCAAATCTTGTTTTAATAAATAAAAGGCATGAAACGGCTTAAAGATTGTAGTGCATCGCTGCAAATCAAAAACACATCATACAAAGTAAATCCATAGTGCAACTCGCTAGAACTGTTTCTTCATTCATTACAAAAAAAAATCATGATGGATGAATCATTAAAAAAAACATTGTGTCGAATGATGCAATATAAATTTAAATATTATCATTTGTAATATAAATGATCCTACAAATAACATCTTCTATTACTGTCTGTGTGAGAATGTTTGGCAGAATACTAAAAAAATTTGTAAAAAAAAAAAAAAATTAAAGCGTCATTGCAATCAAGGGAAACAATAAAGTCAATAAAGTCAAATATAGTCCACGATATTGTGTGTGTAAGAAAGTCAAAGTTCTGACAAAATGCATAGAAATGAGACAAAAACTGACACTTTCTATAAAGCACATTCATAAATCAACAGAACTGCTCATTATATCTTAGTAAACTCTATAATGCTGTAATAAAAGTCCTTAATGATCTGTAAACATGTGGTGACATTTTTATATATACATACAGACATACATATATATATATATGCAAAAAGTAAAAAGCCCAAACATACAGGCTTGAATAAATGTTTGTCTGATACACACATTATTTTTTTCAGTACTTTCTGAAATATAATGATCTCTGAATGTGAGACGTACTCGCCTAAATTCTGTCCTTAGAAAATTAATAATAAGAATAATATAGTCTATACGCTGCATGGGTGTATAAGTTGCATTAACATATCAGACATATGTCTTTCACAATGAGGACACAGCCTGTAAAACGCCACCTGAGCGCCCCCTACAGGCGCAGCGTACTTTACTGTCTGTCTGTCCTGTCAGTGTTGCTGTAGTTCGCAGGGCTTCGCAGTGAGCTGGCATTATAAGGAGATTATAACAGGACTTACGGTGCACTGAGACTGAATTATGATCCTTATAAACACAGAACACAGAATGATTTACAGGAAAGTGTCGACTATAAGCTTCAGCACTGATGAAAAGACGAGAACTGTGATGCGTCATGCTGCATGTCTGAGGGACGCAGACGCTGGGGCAGGACGAGGCCTGGTCCACACACGGATATTTCAGAAAACAGAACTTTTAAATTCCCTCTGTGTTTTTTAATCACCAATCACACGCAGTATGGACTGTCCTGTGGGTGGCTATGGCGCTTCAACATCAAGACTTTCACTCATTAGTCTTACAAAAAAAAACTTTAAAAATAATCTAAATTTAACTTCAAACAGGAACCACGTTGGATAGTTAGCACGTTAGACTTATTTTCATACCTTCTGAGCGCTTTCTCCCCTTCCCAAAAATATCCCTAATGCCCTCAGCAGTTACAGAGCCGGGGCAGTTCTACACAAACTTCCTAAATTCAGTCCGAAGACAGGAAGAGTATGAGACATTTAAGAGGATTTTTGAGAACCCAGAAGCAAATCTTAACTTAAGGACAGGAACACTGACTTAGGAACTGCTTACCTGTAATAGCTTTTTCCTGAATCTAGTTCCCATGGTTACCAAACAATTAAGATATGGTCTGCAAATTAGGAAGTTTTTGTAAGACGGCCACTGCTCTAGATAAATAAGAACAAACTCGGAGTGCTCTAGAACCATAAAAACACACATTCTGTACTAGTGCTTAATTTGTCCTTCCTCATGATTCCGTGATTCCGAGAATGTGGATCTCGGAATCACGGCATTTTCAACCGCGGTGCATTAGAGATACAGAGAGCGGAGGAAAACCACAGAGGCCGCTCTTGATAAATCAGACGCACACTGAGCTCTTCCAGATCCACAGATACGATGAGACATGAGCCAGGACGTTGTCTGTGGCTGAAACAGTGAGCTTTTTTTTAGTTGTGTTTAGAAGAAAAAAATGGAAAAAAAAATATTTTCATGGTGAAAAAGTATGAAGGTCAGCAACAGGTCTCATTTAACTGCAGCGTAAAGGGAGTGACGTTTAGGCCAGAAACTCCAATTTATCGTACCATAGCACATGAGGAAAGCTCACGCACACACACACATAGAGCAGCCAGGGACACAAGTCACTGTCTTACACTTCTCTCTAGAGGATGACAAGATGAGAAAGCTAACAGGCCACAATGATGAACTGCTCTTTTCCTGTCCTCTGTTTTTCACTCTGTTACTGAACGTTTCTCCTGCACAGTGCGTTCATCTGCAACAGAAAACATAACGGGACAAAAACCCAGAGAAAGAAATATTACGATTTTTCCAAAATATCCTTTTATATATGGACAAGGTTTGAATCTGTGTGGTTGACACCTGTGTGTGTGTGTGTGTGTGTGTGTGTGTGTGTGTGTGTGTG
>JAOVYU010000047.1:708447-721880 GCA_025674565.1 Synodontis membranacea
ACTGACACCAGCTTCAGTCCACTCCTTGTGAAGATCTTCCAAGTTCTTCAATCCACTTTTCTTGACAATCCTCTCAATCCTCTCTTGCACCTTTTATTACCACACTTTTCCCTTCCAGTCAACTTTCTATTAACACCTGGTGGAGGGTGTTGATCATCGTCTTCAGGACAACTATCGAGTTAGGGGTCTTCATCATGATTGTGGCTGTGACCGAGAGATGCACAATATTTATACTGTTTGAATAGTAATTTAGTGAAACTCAGAATTAAATATTATAATAATTTGAGATGTTTTTATTTGTTTAGCACACTTGGCGTGATTTATAAGTTGTTACTGTTTTGTGAGAAAAGTGAAGAATCCAGATAGGAGAATGTTGCTATGGTAAAAATCTCTCTCTCTCTCTCTCTCTCTCTCTCTCTCTCTCTCTCTCTCACACACACACACACACACACACACACACACAGAATTTGATCCTAATTCAATTGACTAGAGTTATAGCTTCAATTGCCTTAAAGAAGTGAGTGTAACCCTTCACTCCTGGTGCCTCTGCAGGGAGGTTACGTTATGGCTGTCACGTAAAGCCTCGCTCTCAACGAATCTCCACACACACAAAAAAAAACCTGATCTTGCCACACTCAAGATTGTAAGCTAGAACGAAAGAGCAGATTAGACAACCACAAAGGATTTGCTAAAAGTATGAAGTTTTCCACCAAATCTCCCGGCGGAAACAAGAGCGCCAACATGTGCTTCGAGTTCTGCAGATGGGCGAACAGGCGAGCGTGAGAGAGCGAGACAGAGAGAGAGAGAGAGAGAGAGAGAGAGAGACAGGAAATGAGGAAATGAGACTTTGTTAGCCCTCGTCTACAAACCAAACTTTATAACAGGAGCTTCTGTTTCTGCGTTTTTGATGGTAAATCCACTAATCCTGCTAATTTATACAATTATACGTTCTGGTTGGCGTTTTCGCTAATCTATAATGAGGATAATTAGCAATCATGGCTTGTTTACAATGTGAACTTGAGAGCTTCACATCAAACGTTCAAATTTCGCTATTTATTAGCATTTTGCTAAGATATAAAAAAAGATACAAAACTCATTTTCATAATAACAAGCAGCAACGATCACTTAACTTGCTTTAATATAGAGACAAAAAGTTGCACAAATGATGAAGAATAAACCAAATGCTATCACTGTTTCTGGATTTCAGATGTTCAAATTTCTCGCTAATTGTGCATTTTGCTAATCGATTAAAAAAAAAAAAAAAAGTGCAGTCACCATCAGAAACTTCTGGAAACTTTTAGTAGCAATCAGCGCTACGATGAGAGCTTCCACTTCTGGGTAACAGACAGTCAAATTTCATGCTAATAATTTGCTAGTATTTTGCTAATCAACAAAATAAATATTCCGTTAAACCTTCTGGAAACCTTTAATAATGATAATTATCAACTATCATTTAAATTGCTTTACAAAATTGTACAAGGATGAAAGTGAGGAAATCTGGATATCAGATGGATAAATTTCTTGCTAATCTTGCATTTTGCTACTCGATAAAGCCTTTGAAGATGATAATTAGCTTAGAAATGGCTTAGAAACATCTTTACATCTTAGAAACATCTTTAAACAAGACGAAAGCAGAGCTGCACAGAGGACTGAAATAAACGCAATGCTAACACTACCGCTTCTTTTGCTAGCATTATGCTAACCTACAAAAAATACTCAGAACAGGAAACCAACTATTATAACATTATTAATGTTAGATCTACCAATGATACTAATACAGTACTGCTAGCATGACATGCGAGTTAGTATGACTAGCATCAGTAACAGTATTAATACTAGCACTTAGGGCTGACTAGCTAATCAGAAAGAGTATTAATAACAAGATATCTAACTAGCATAGGTATTTGTGCAACATTATAACAATGGTACCAGCGTAGCATTGCTAGCGTAATACTTGAGTTAGCATGACTAGCAGTATTAAAATGGCTTTACTAGCATGATCTATATCGTATCTAAGCTAATAATTCAGCGTTACTAGCGTAATATTTAAGCAACTAGCATTTATTAATAAAGTGCTAAATTTCTCTACGGTTAAATTTAAAGTATGATGTGGGGGTGATGCTGATTCATTTCCTATAACAGAATAAAAAGCACTTTATTCCTCGTTACACAGTGACACAGCAAATTTTTGTTCATTTCTAGTTCCATTTAATGTTCAGGAAACAACTCGAACGTTCACACGTACGCTATTGCAGCTGTAAACTGTCATAAAAAAGAAAAAGCAACAAATCATAAAGTCCTCTGTCCTGAAGACGTCAAAAAACGCAAACCTCTGACCGTCACAGAGAGCGCCGACACTGGAGACTCCTTACACAAATACACGTTAAATCGACACGTCCTTACGGGACAAAAAAAATCACCATATCAATGATTACACGTGTTTTTAATCCATTTACATGAATGAGCTGTTGCTATAGTAACGAGGACACAGCAGAACGAGTGCGTTAATGATCGTTTTTAAAACCCCGTCATCTTCTTCTGCACTACTGACAGAGAATAATCCATTTTTAAGGTTCAGTAAACACACACACGCGCACACACACTCACACACACACACACACGCGCACAGCTGAACCTGTGTGACGTCGACGATGTTAGCGTTTACAGTGACCTCGACCGAGATGCCGTTCTGGATCTAAAATGGTTCTCATCAGGTTCGCTGGCATGTGAAAGGTCAATTATAGGAAATGTTTCTTGCGAAGGCTAACACATGGAGAATAATGGGTACGGTCTGCGAGCGCACGGCTCGGCTTTCTCCACTCCATATTTCTTATGGAATTTTAATTGAGGGCCGGTTGTAAAAATAAAGCTTTCGGTGGGGGGGGGGGGGCACGCAAAAACAAACAGCAGCTTTCCTGTTGCTGGTTTGAGTTGCTAGCTACCTCCAATTAGCTTTATTTACCGATTTTCAGATACTGTCATGTGTCGGGAGAGTGGCACTGAGCTCCAGGGCATCTCAGATGGTGGAGTTCTGTTGTTTTTTTTTTGTTTTTTTTTTCTCCAGCTCATACTCCAGATGTGCTATAACATGGGTGGGTACCTCAGCTGCAATATGGCTACCAGACCGGGACCGCTCACATCGGCTTTGATTAGGCTCAAAAAAAACGCTGCCGGCCAAGAATGAGGTCAACGTTTTGGAGCGGCGAACATATTAACAGCGATCGTTTCATGTAAACATGCACGTCGTCTGCCAAGTTGACCCTAAACTTAATCAAATCCATGGCCAGATGAGAATTGGTTTCTCTCTCCCTCTCTCTCTATAACACGTTGTCAGGGTGGAGGGAACGTGATCACATGTGATTAAACATCACATCAGCTTTCGGACCATATGGTGAACACCAGGAGTGTGTAAGGTGGTGGCTGTGGAACATCCTCCAGAACGCAAATACGTGGGACTTAAACATGAAATCTGATCTGGTGCTTACTATAACCCTTGCAGGCTCTCCTCCACCCAGTCTCCCTCCCTCACCCCCTTCTTCACTTCCTGTTGGCTCGGTCCTCATCGTCATCTGGTTCGTTATTTATCAGTTTCAGAACATGGTTCCTCCACAAAAGACGATCTGAAGCTCACTTAAAAAGATGCTCATTTTTTTTAAAGGGTTCTTTTGGACAGTAAAACGTTCTTAGTTTCCTAAAATGTTTTACTTTTAAAAAGAAGTTCTCAGGTGTACACTTCCGTGGCTCTTCCTCTGAATCCTTAAAGCATTGCCTCATCAGAACAGTTCCAGAACTGCTACAAAGAGCTAAATGTTAAACCCTTAATAGGTTCCAGACATTAAGATATATATATATATATATATAATGGGCACTAATTTAGAATTGTACAGTCTTAGAACCTAGGTTTGCTTGAGGGTTCTTTGGATATCTGAACAAAGCACTTTATTAAAAAGATTTATTTGTAAACTTTCTGAAATCCTGTACACTCTGAGATGAAAATTTAGAGCATAATGGTCGTCTCATTAGAACCCTATAACAAAGTGATTCTTAATCAGAAAGGGTTTTTTGTACAAGCCAAAAATCCTTAAAGAACCACTGAAGAACCTAAATAACCAATAAGAAAATAATCTGAATCAGATTTATTGGCCACGTATATGTACACATACAAGGAATTGGACTCCAGTTTTCCATTGTTCTCTACGTACTTTAGACAGGGATAAACATTCAGCAAACAAGACAACAAACACACAAAAAAACACAACAAAAACAAAAACAAGAGGGCTATAGTGCAGTAGAGCAGAGTGCAATTCTTTAGCGTTTGTATCTCACACTACGCCAGTCAATACAAAGGTTTTCGAAGGTTCTTTAAGGGTTCATTGGATAATTCATAAAGTGTTCCAAGAAGAACCTTTAGTTAACCAATGAAATCTTTAAGTTCCAAGAAGTTAAATGTTTAGATCAGGACATAGTTAAATCTCCAAGGGTTCTTTAAGGGTTCAATAGATAGATAAGATTCCTAGAACAAAAAAATTCAAATAAACATTTTTTAAAGTTGCTCTGAAATTAGGGATATTAGACCACGCCCACTTTGGGTTTTAATCAGAATACAGACAGAAACAGATAAAGACACTGGCACTGTGTTACACCACTATTAGCAGGCATCATCATCATCATCATAATAATAATAATAATAATAATAATAAAAGTAGGATGCTTTGCGAGTCGTGTCAGAAGGTCAGCGAGGACGGAAAAAACAAATCGTACACCTCCGCCTGCTGCGCCCAAACGACCAACATGTTCCTCATCACTGTGATTTATAACACACAACTGTAATGTAACGACCAGAAGACCAAAATCTGCAATATTATATGCGGTGACTCATCAATATGTGTCCTCAAACTCAGTCTAAAAATAGGTCAATGGCTCAGGGAGGGGGCCAGCTGGGAAAATAAGCGTTCGTGTTGATTAAACTCAACTGAATAAGCCTTGTTTATCCCCAAGGGGGCACTTGGTTGCTAAGTGTATGACCCGTCATCGTCAAAACACTGGAAAAGACGTTATTAAGGACATCTGCATTCTTTAATCCTGGTATTTTGGCCATCAGAAAGGAATTCGTGTCATCTCGAAAGCCGGAGGCTCGTCCAAAAAAAATGACGCTGCTCTGAGCGGTTCTCGTGTTCCTGGGATTGGACGTCCAGCGAGACGTTGTCACCAGCCACTTCGTCTTTTACAGCAAACATATTGACAGATGGAAACCTCGGCTCACCTCCACGTCTAAAAATAACAGCGTGTTACCCTGTGCAGAGAAACGACCAGAAAAGGAGATGAAAAGACCAGAAAGTGCAATAATATACGACGATGTGACACGATAATGACCTCACTCGCATAAAAAAAAACACCCTGCCTTAGGGAGAAGGATCGAGGGGGGGCAAATAGGAAAATATCAACCCATGACGGGCATAAATTGAATTAAATCTAATTCTTTTGATGAGTGAAATAGCCGTGTTTCAGTTCTGCTCTCCGACGTCCCTTTAAGACGCACCGAAGCGAGTGGTAACTTTAAGGGTTAGGGATTAGGGTTCACAGGGTAGTAAGGGTCAGAGGCTGGGGCAGAACTAGCGTAAACTCTTTAGAACAACTATAGAACCTTTACTGGTTCTCTGGGGCAGACGGAAATAATCAGAATTAGCTGCACATTTACCCAGTTAATACACACACTTTTATAAAATTAGGGTTCTTCAATAGTTTTTTTAAGGGTTCTTGGGTAATTAGGGGATCTTTGCTTTGGGGGGGGGAGAGTTCTAAGTATTAAGAAGAAAATAATAAGCAAACCTCACAGTTACATCAAAGTTACAGAGAAAAGAAAAGGTTCTCTGAGGGATAATTAAAGGGTTCTTCTGGGAATCCTTTCTGTTGTACTGTAGGTTTCCACATAGAACCTTTACGGTTTCCACCAGAACAACAAGTGATGAAAACTTTTGAACTTTTTCTGCCACTAGTTAAACTCTCTCCTAAAAAGGTTCTACTTGGATAGGAACCCTTTGGGGATTCAGAGGGACAAAAAACAACAACACTGAAGCGTGATGATTAGCTTCTTTGCTTCTTTGATCTTGAACAGTAAAGACGTGACACTCGTCAGCTGCCAAGAACGAAGAACTTTAAATTAGATTAAAAAAACCCAAAAAGTACTAGAAGGTCCAAGACAAAATGAATTTTATTGTATATTTTAAGTGTAATAATAATAATAATAATTTTTTTTTAATAAACTAAAGATAAACCTATGAATCCCAGGTCAGGGGACGTAAAATAAAAGCTACGACAGAAAATTATGATGAAATAAAAATGGATGCCACCTCTCTCTTTCTCTCTCACACACACACACACACACACACGCACACACACACACGGTGACTCTAAAAATAACGTGGGCCTGAGGCAGAAGGCTGCTCAGGAAAATATTGTTTTCTCTCAGTGCTAATATCAGCGCTCAGGGCCGCTAATCGAAGGCAAGAACGCCAGGCATCCGTCCTCGCTGTCGGTGGTGATTAATGTGGCCGAGTCGTGGCCTGCGCCTCACCCCTTCCTCAGCGTGCGATTGGTTAATGCTGTTTGCAGCAGAACAGCGGCGATTCTCCGACATTGTGGTCGAGCGTGTGTGGTTTGGACGGCGAGCTGATTACATGTGTAGTGTGGAGAAGGAAAAACGCTAAGGACAAGAGGAACGTTAACCGCAACACCGCTTCCTGAAATAGACAGCAGGGGAGTCTGGGAGAACCTCGAGTTCTGCGTCAGACCGTGGAGAAGCTGAGTTACACACCACGCTCACAGCCAATCAGATTAACCGGAACACCAAGACAAGAACGATCACGGCTTACAGTCACACTGCTTAATCATCAGGACATGTTCAAGAGATTGGTGCTTAACATTATAATAATAATAATAATAATAATAATAAATCAGGACTATAAATCCACAGCTAATCTCTAACCTGTAGTGGGTTTTTTTTAGTCCAGATTATAAAGCACCTCGTTTGTATTTGTACACTTGAGCCAGAAAACAGTTGCACTATAAACAGCAAACCCACAACTTTCAAACAAGTCCCTTTTAATCAATCGTACTTTTGGTTACTCCGTCCCTGCACCCTACATCGATTACGCCGAGAAAACCTTACGAAACACCACACATCTGTTGGAAATTGAAATGAAACTCTCAGGTATCAGGAACGGATTAAAAGGAGAAATCCTCACGCAGAGATCCTGGAGCGTACTCGGGTCCGGTGTCTGAACTTTGCTTCTTTAGTTTTGCTCTCGACCCACAACAAGCACACGAAGCTTATCTACATCAGCCTGAAGGTTCAACAGTCTTCAAACTGCCTCTCGTTTCATTTAAAACATCCTGCGGTATGTTTACCTTTTTTTATCTCTCGCCTGGAAACGTGGATAAATTGCACCTTTAAAATAACGTCATGAAATATCCGAACCACTCTAATGTGAGGCCTCAGGTCTAAAGTGTTCACATTTCCAGGTAAAACATCGTATCTGAGACGTGCAGCGTGTGGAACCTCCGGAACTGGATTCATTAATCAGATTTAAATCTTTCACACGTGTCCAATTGATACGTAGATAATCTTTTCCCGGATATAATATATAATCCTGACACAAGCGTGAACAAGATCCGTGACGCCGTTATGTGACTGCAAATGGATCCGTTTGTCCAAACTTTCACTCTTAACAAGCAGCGAGATTAAAAAAATGCATGAAAATCCACTAATATGCTGATGAGCTCATTTGCATATTCATGTAAACCTTGAGAATGGGTCTGCTCCAGATATTAGTGAAATGAGCGTGTAAACGGAGTCCAAGATGACTTTAAGTTTTACGTTATATGTTACTTTACGTTATAGCAACGATTAACTGTATTTATCTCTCAAAGCTACATTTAACAAATGGAATCCCTCCCAGTAGATCACCCACGGTCTTTGTAACTGTCTCTAAAAACGTCAGCAAGAATAATAAAGGCAGGAACATTTGACATGATGACAAGTTTATTAATAAAATATCTATTATATATAAATATAAATACATGCATTTAACTATGAGGTGCAGAAACACGCCTGTACCCATCAGAAAGCAACTACGAAACAAACGACGTTTTAATATAAGGAACTGATTTGCATTTTAAAACGTAAACGTATTTCAGCCTCGATGAATGGAAATAAATTTGTCTTAAAAAAAAAAAAAAAAAAAACCTGTAAAGGCCTGCGGCTAAAATCTGATCAGGATCCAATCTGGAGATAAGAGGCATGAAATGGCCAGGGGTCAAGGTTCATCACCCAGCCTGTTTTGACTTCACGCCGATTACGATCGAAGTGAAGACGTGCGTCACGGATAAGAGCGCAGCTCAGAACGATGTCAAATCAGAAAGAAAACTAATTTCGGTCTCTGAATAAAACCTGAAAAAAATCAGCACTACCGAGTAATAAAAAAAAAACTGGGATTAATGTTCTTATTAACGCTGGCGCTTTTCCACCGTTACAGCGAGGAGGAAAAGCGCTGGGATGTTTGATGGCACTCACATCTGTGTTCACTTTGAAATGTTTATCTTTTACGAACCTGCCTGCCAGTCTAAAGTTACTCGGTGATTCGTCCTGCTTTACACGCAGCGAGAGAAGCAGGAGTTACCCGGCGTGCTCGTGCTGCTGGGACGTCCTGCCTCGTCCCAATTTGCGACCCACCGAGCCTTAACCTGATACGGCTAAAAGCATATTTCAGACAGATAAGGCGTCTGAGATCAGCTTTTAAAAACACCACTTTACCGACTATCTTACTCCCGAAATGAATCATTTCCTCCTCGCTAATTTGCGATATTATTTTTTTTTTCCTTTTAAAAAGAATCTAATTATCGCAGTGGGGAGCGAGAGATGGATATCGCCGGCTAGCTGAAGGGGTCGAGAGCCCTCGTCGTAAGGTTAAACAACAGATCTGTTTCAAATACAACACACCACTACATCTGGAATAACCACACTTGTTCTAAGAGAGAGCGAGCGCGCGCGAGAGAGAGAGAGAGAGAGAGAGAGAGAGAGAGAGAGAGAGAGAGAGAGAGAGAGAGCTAAAAATCGTGACCCATACCACATTAGCAGCAGAAATTTTCCCAACGATTTGTGCTTTTATTTTTTTTTAAAGAGAGGAAATATTTGGCCAGCTTCCCCATCATTCCCGAGCCAAAGTCTACTTTAGCGCACTCGGCAGTGGAGTGTGTTCATAACGATTAGACTGCGAAGATAAGGACACTGGGAATCCAAAAGGGACATGAGATGCTAATTAGGAAACGCAGAGGTCTGTATTTAGCTTGATTGCTAGCCATGGCAACAAATATTTAACAAAAAGCCTCTGCGTTTGATGGAGCTGTAATTAATTGCGTATGAAAACATTCACCTGCCAAGGAGCGCAGAACAGGAACGTTTTTATGCATTAGCCGTCACGGCACAGGAATGTAATAAAGAGTGGATGGAAGGAGGCGACGCGGTGAGTGAGGTGAAGCTAACTGCGATGAAATTGTTTCAAATCACTAAAGTGAAGTTTAGCAACGAGCGGATTTTTATTTTACTTACAAGAGCCCCGACAACACAACAGTCTGCACGCGCGAGACAACTAGCATGACAAAGTTCTGCTAACAGTGTCGCTCGCTTCAAAGAACTCATTTTAGGCAACAGTTTTTAAAAAGTGTAAAGAGCCTACATGTTTTTGTAAAAGTGCAGTGCAAAAACTGCTTCTGCGAACACTGATTAACTGACACTAGCATGATCAAAGTTTTGCTAACATGATGCCAAAAAAAAACAACAACCCTTTTTTATAAGCAGTATATAAAGTAAAACCTTTTAGTTTTGCATTTGGCATGAAAAAGGACCGGACTAGCATTGCAAAACTCTTGCTAGCTTTTAGTTGACGTGCGTTAGTTAGCTTTTTAAGCATTAAACATTAAATATGCACAATTAAAATAAATGTCACGTTCAGGTTGAAGAACTAGCATGTGTACTAAAATTTCATTTTAACATTTTAAGGGTTGGATTAGGCATCATTCGTAATTCATCAAAAACATTTCTGCTAACGCTTTTTAATCGAGTGTGAAATGAACTTGCGCTAATTTAGCCTTAGAGCTAGCATTAGCAACCCTGTTGCGCTAATCTCATACGGAGACTCTGGTTTATGAGCGAACAGCAGCTGCTCTGCTTTTCCACTCTGTCATGCCATGAGGATAACGCTGAGCGAGCGAGGGGGACGAGCGGCTGCCATCTCGCTGAGGTCACCCCTGAACGCACGTGCGTGTGTGTGCGTGTGTGTGTGTGTGTGTGCATCTCCTGTCCCCAATGCTTTTTATCTTTGAGTTTATAGTGCCTCAGAAGGAATGCAAACACGCTGGATTCAGATGACCTTTGACCTTTGTGAAGAGAAAACAAAAAAGGAAGAATTGAGGATGAAAGTTCTGCCATTGTTCTCTCTCTCAGGGTGTTGGGGGAAAAATTAAATGTGGACGTTTGAGAAAATTTAAATAAATGGAATAAAGAAATGAATGGTTTAATGTTTTAATAAGGGAAGAAGAAAAAAATAAGCAAGAGGAGAATTATTGGGAGAAAGACAGAAAGAAAGATGGTAAGAAAGTAAATGCACTGGAAACGTGTAAAGAATGTAAATGTTTCTGTAAAAGTGTAAAGACAAAAAATGTTTTTAAAGTGTTGTAAAGGTGTAAAAAATGTAAATGCATTGAAAAGTGTAACCAAAAAGCACACTGCAAAAGTGTAAAGAATTTAAATAAGTTGTAAAAGTGCAAAAAAATACTGTAGAAGAGTAAAAAACGTTGAAGTATTGTAAATGTGTAAATAAAAACAAAACATTTTATAAACGTGCAAGAAGAAAACTGGATTATAAAAGGTAAAGAATACACCTGTGCTGTGCACCTCCCGCGTTCTAGACTGATTAAATGAATACCTGGACACGAGAGTCTCACAGTACAGACACAGACGTCACCTGGAGAAACTAATCCCCACTAAATACCACTCTGCAGACGGCTTTAAAGTCTCCATGCATTTTCTAGCGACTGGAATTGCTGCCTTTACACTAAAATAAAAACGCAACAAAGCCCTGGAGGAGCCGACGGAATTCAGCAGATCTTTTTATGACGAGACTTTTTTTTTCCTCTGATAGAAAAAGAAAGAATGAATTGGCACAAACAATCAGCACCTTCAGGGATCTGCGGTGTTAAAATGAAGTCTTTACTGCAAACGCTTTCACGGTGAATAATGCACGTTTCGTGTTTTCCGCTAGTTAAACAAATAAAACTTCTAATTTGGAGTGTGTGAAGACTTAAAGAGAAAGAAAGACAGAGATAAAGGCCGGGTGAGTGACAGAACAGAGGAGAAGAGAGTGTGAGTTACCAACAGAGCTGTGTGAGACCTGACTGATGGATGTGACGCACGAGTGTTTACAGTAATAAGGCAGGATTAAGGTGCAGCCGCAGCTGTGTGTGTGTGTGTGTGTGTGTGTGTGTGTGTGTGTCTTCGCATGGCTGCACACTGGAAGTTTTATCTACGCCGAGCCCCAGTCACCTGCAGCGAGCGGCCCGAAGCCATCCTGCGCCACAGCGACCTGTCCACGCCATCAGCGTCCAAATTTACGAGTTTAATAATGAAGGATGGAGAGAAAGAGATGGAGACGGAGGGAGGAATGTTTTCATCTGTCTCTTTCCACATGATGCATTTTTTCTTCCTGCCAAAAATGGAAGACAACGTCTGATTGTGTGTGTGTGTGTGTGTGTGTGTTTGGAAAAAACCTTTTGGAATCGAGGCTTGGCTACAATCATGCTTTTGTCTCAAAAAGCACACACACTCATCTAAAAACAACAACAACAACACCAAGATGCACAATGTGTGTGTGTCACATAAATAAATGTGAAATCAATATGAATAAAAGAGGGAAAGACGGCGAGACGGAGAGAAAGTCAGAGTCGGGTTGCACACCTGCTTTAGCTGATTTTCAGATTATTAAAAATCACCTGACAAAAACACACACACACTCGCGTTTAAAACAATGCTGAAAGAAGTGACCCGAATTTTTCTTTGCTGTCAAATATAATCTGAATCAACAAAAAAAACTGCAGATAAAATGAAAATAAAATATGGTGATTATGTGAAGGTGTTGATCATTAATCACAGCAAACTGGATTCTTTTTTAATTAAATGGCTTCCGACGCACAGTGAGACCCCACCTGGGCCACGCCCACGCGCAGGCGGACACGCCCACTCGGAACGTTGGAGGTGAAGTTTGCTCGTCTTTGTGTCATGTTCAACAGGATTACACCTCTTTCCCCTGGCTATAACACACACTCTCTCAAACAGTTTCGATCGACAGCGCACACATCAAAGCACGTGTGTAATTACATACAGGGACGATAATAAAACATTAAACCCGTGAGTAAACACACACATCAGCCAACGTTTACATTCACATGACAGTTCACATGGAATTAGACGCATTATTTACATAAAGAGCCGCTTTAATCGTCTCAATTAACTGAATCCTGATCCTGTACTGATCTCACACACACATGCACACACACACACATCTACACCCACATGCACACACACACACACATCTACACTCGCACACATATACACACACACATGCACACAAACATCTACACACACACGCACACAAACACACACACACACACACACACACACATGCACGACAAGTGCAACAACTAGTAGAACTGATTAATGACAAGTGTGTGTGAGTATATGTCAGGTGTGTGCGTGTGTGTTTGTGTGTATATATGTGTGTGAGTGTGTGTATGGTGTGAGTGTGTGTGCGTGTTTGTGTGTGTGTTTTTGTGTATATATATATATATATGTGTGTGTGTGTGTGTGTGTGAGAGTGTGTGTATGGTGTGTGTTTGTGTATATATATGTGTGTGTGTGTGTGTGAGTGTGTGTGTGTGTGTGAGAGTGTGTGTATGGTGTGTGTTTGTGTATATATATATATGTGTGTGTGTGTGTGTGTGTGTGTGTGTGTGTGAGAGAGAGTGTGTGTATGGTGTGTGTTTGTGTATATATATATATATGTGTGTGTGTGTGTGTGTGTGAGTGTGTGTGTGTGAGAGAGTGTGTGTATGGTGTGTGTTTGTGTATATATATATATATGTGTGTGTGTGTGTGAGTGTGTGTGTGTGGGGTGTGTGTGTGTGTATATATATATATGTGTGTGTGTGTGTGTGTGTGTGTGTGTGTGTGTGAGAGAGTGTGTGTATGGTGTGTGTTTGTGTATATATATATATATGTGTGTGTGTGTGTGTGTGAGTGAGAGTGTGTGTTTGTGTATATGTGAGTGTGTGTGTGTGTGTGTGTGTGTGTGTGTGTGTGTGTGAGAGAGAGTGTGTGTTTG
>JAOVYU010000047.1:762328-774635 GCA_025674565.1 Synodontis membranacea
AGGATCATCACACCAAATATTGACTTAGTTTAGTTCATCACTGTTTACTGCATGTTGTAATATTTTTATTTTAAGTATAAACGAAGATTTAATTTCATAATTTTTGAAGTCACCATTACTCTACATCATTTCATTGCATGTGCCTAAGACTCTTGCACCGTACTGTACATAACTGATGGACTACAGAAAATTAGAGGAACATGGAGAACAAAGAACTTGGAGGAACATGGAGAACAAGGAAATTGGAGGACAACCAAGAATTGGAATTATGGGAATCTGCAAAACTTGGAAATAAAGGAACTTGGAGGGGAAAAAAAGGGGGAAAAAAAGGGGGAAAATTTGGCTAAGTGTAAACACTGCTGATGGAGTGATTTTGTGCAGGGAGGAAAAAAGAAAGACGAGTGATGGCAGATTAAATAGTAGAGGTGAGAAGCAAAGGAGGATCTGTGGTAGAACCTGGAAGTTCTCACTCTGTCAGAGCAGGAACCCTGGGAAACATGGTTGGGGAGGGATGGAGCGATGGAGGGATGGAATAGTGGTCAAACACCTCATCCTCTGGAATCTGTGGCATGGACAGATGGAAGACAGAGAGAGATGGACAGATTGAGACAGACAGAGAAAGAAGAAAGGAGAGAGAAAGAGAAAGAGAGAGAGAGAGAGAGAGAGAGAGAGAGAGAGAGGGAGAGAGGGGTGATGTCCTGACTCTTTAGGACCATTGGAAAGCCAGAAGGAGGTGAAGGAGTGTGAGAGCTTCCAGATTACAGTGATGACTCAGATGAACGGATCGGAGCGGGAAAAGCAGGAACGCCCGGAATTTACAGTAGAGATAAAGATGGTAATTTTCCAAATACTGTCCAGTCTGTCATTTCTGTTTATTTCAGCAAAAAGTCTTAACCTTTTAGTTGGTTATTTAAAAAACGTACAGAGCTTCAGAATCAGGCCTGTAAGAAAGGAATAAACCTCTGCGTGTTGTGCTCTTTTAGAAAAATAATCAACCAAATACATGCTGGTGGAAAGAGAGGGAACGATGAAATAATGATGGAGAGAATAAAGATAGAGAAGTAATGTTCTCTGTGATATTCCATTCCTAACCCATCTCTCTCTCTCTCTCACACACACACACACACACACACACACACACACACTTCCACCGAAGACAAATTAGACGCAACTCAATCCGTCGCTCTTTCACTCCTGTCATTTCAGACCTTCATCACGGTCCCTAACGTTCCCCAGAAGGGAAGAGAAAGTGATGGAACGAGTGACAGAGTGAAAAATGAAAAGAAAACACACCCTAGCAAGCAGACTGAGAGACGATCTCCGTCTCCATAAAGGGGTTCTCTTGCCGTTCCTGCGAAACGCAGCGCTCTGGGCTTCTGTTTAAAACCCGGGTTTCTTAGGAGACGGACAAATAAAAACAGAGAATTGAAATAAAAAGTGGAGAGATGAAGATCCCGTTAAGAAGCCGAGAGAAATGACGCGAGGGGAGGAAACAGGAATGTGAAGTCTCGTTAAAAAGCCATTAGCTTAATTCCATCAGGCTCGCTAGGAAAACCTCGAGAGGGGAACGTGTTGAAGTGTTCTGCAGCTCCGAGTGAAAATCTGCACTCACGTCAACCCTCCTGTTCTGTTCAGGGTCAAAAGGAATGTTTTTACTGTTTTTAAACGTATATTAAACAGCGCTAGTCAATCAGCTAATGTAGCAAACAGGTAATGAAATCTCATAGCTAACAGTTTAGCTTAGCATTGTGAGAACTAGATGCTGGAATCATTACACAGCTGCACCGTTGATCTCCAACATGCCATGTATTAAATCACTTCTAACATATAACTCCACCTACACAATTTAGGCCACACCCCTTACCTGAGTCTTATAGCAGCACGTCGTCAAGTGTTTCACTCCACTTGCACTTCAGATACGTGCCAACAATTGCAATTTTTTTTTTAAATTAAAGACGACAATCATTCTTTTTGTCCATTCACTATTATATTTTATGTCGTGGTCCAAAAAAAACCAAGCTATAAGCGGTCGTTCCCTCGGATGTAAAACCGTAAACTCATCTCTCCTGAAGATTTGAAAAAACCTCAAGTTACAGCTAAACACTTCTTTTGAATCATCAATCAAACCTCCGGCATGTTTTGGAAGGAAACCGAAGAACCCAGGTGGAAACTCGGACCGACCCGGAGAGAGAGAGCACATGAAACTCCACGCAGACTTTAAGCCGAGGTTCAGGGAGGGGCAGCAATGAGACCCGCTGTACTGATATGACGCCCCCTGGAGGCAACAGGGATGAGAAAACACTCCAAGAGAAATTAAAAACTCAAAGACTAAAACAAAACCCTGCTCTCCAGAAGTGAACGAGTGAAGAATTCCGAGATACGAGAGACTGGCGTTAGGTTCTGGAACGGTCTACATTTCATGCTAATTTGATGCTAGCATCCTTGCGATGATTGCCATAGAAGAACCTTTGTTAAAAGAAGCAGCAGTAATGAACTCTTAATAATAAATGTAAAGGTACTGGATCCAGCTCGAGTCCCTAAAGTCCCGTATCAGTGCTTTAACTCAGTCGGCACTCGGGGTTTTTTTTGTTGTTGTTTTTATTTTGAAGCTTTACAACCGTTCCACTTGAAATAACCATTACGCTAACAAATTCTGACCGCCGCTTCCCCCTACGGAGTGGACAATGGGCCAAGAGCAGCGAGATTCACCGCAGGAGAATGTGATTTCAGTGCTCGAGCCATTTTAGGGCAACTCCCTGATGATGAAACTGCTGGGAACCTTAAAGAAAAAAAAAAAAAAAAAAGGCGAGAGGAACGAGCCAGCGTGGGTGGAGACACAGGTTGAAAAATAGGTGAGAAAAGAACGAGAGCGAAGAAACCCAAAGAAAGCCAAAGAAAAGGAAGAACATGGGAAAGAACTTTCATGAATCTGCTGCATACCCAACACGAAACCTGTGCTGTCAGGAACGCATGCACGTGATGAACCGCCGTCTTCCCACCTCGCATTCTGTGGAAATATTAGTCAGAGTCTGGCTTCGTTCTGACAAAACTTATGATTAATAATCTTCTTGCAGGTCTCGTTATAAACTCCGGAGTGACACCAAGAAGACCCGAGTTCAACTGCCAGAGATGGCCAGGAGTTCCGCCCCACTGAGAGAACGGATCAGGACATTCGCGTTGATGTCACGGGATTGGAAAAGATGGCTTAATCCCTCTCTTCCTGCCGAGACAGAGCGATGCTGACCGACCGTGGGCGCCTCGGGCACTCACCTCGGATGATCGTCTACGGGATCTGACAGCAGGACTGTTATTAACTGCTTTAATATTAATTACTCACGTCCATGTACTGTTGGTGACGTCACTCCAGTTCGTGGAGGCCGTGGTCTCACTGGAGTGGAAAACAATTTGCTATCAATTTAAGATCAAGCTAACCAATCACGGGTGTCGATCATTTCAGAGCGGTGAATGGAGTCACGACTTTTACATCTATAAAGATCTTATGAATGCATATTCATGTATTAATTGTGACATTAGGCTCAGGAATGAGATGATCCTTTTTCACAGAGACCATGATCTCACTAGACTGGAAAATAAATGGTGCAGTCTGTCACTGGATGTTAGTTCAGAGAGACGCGAGCCAATCGTGGGTGTCGGTTAGCTCACAACTGGCAGCTGGTAGTTGCTACGGATTCACGACACCAGTTTAACATGAGTATTAATTATTACTCATTACATCACTCTGTGTGTGGTCAGAGAAGAGAGACCGTCCTGTTTCACGGAGGTGGTTCAGAGAAGAACTAAATGACAGGATGAAAGAACGGGGCAAAATAGACCTTGCTGAAAGAAGAGAAAATGGAGGGAGAAAAAAATCTGAAGGACAAAATAAAAGAAAAGCAGATTTAAGGTTCATTAAAGGAACGAAAGAAAGATGGGACAAAAAGGGACAAAACACAAAGGACGGGCAAAAGGGGACAAAATTCAGTCCGGTCCGATTCCAATCCGGGTCTAATTCAATTCAGTTTTAATACAAACCAGTCTAATCCAATTACAATCCAGTCCAATTCAAATGCAGATTTAACCCAATCCAATCCCAATCCCAATCCGGTTCCAATCCCAACCAGACCAGCTCATACCTTTAAGGCTGATAAACCTCATGCTAAACTGAACCACTCAGAACTTTACATCGAGTGAATCCAAACAGAAGTAAAACATGAGTAAATAAAAACATCAACATCATCATCATCATCATCATCATCCGGCCAAACAAGCGCCAGGACGAGAAGCATCAAAAAACGGAAAATATGATGCAAAAAAATTAATAGATTCTCCATATGCTTGCAATCAACCATCAAACTCTGACGAAGGCCGTGTTTCCACGGCTGCTTAACCGAGGCTGCTAGAGCTCTGTGTCGAAAGGAGCTTTGGCCCGAAAACGCCACGGCACGCCGACATCCACAGGAGACGTGGAGAGGCGGCTGCCACTGTGTGACATACAATAAGAGGAAGACGGGAGGAAAGAGCACGGGACATGTTATTCCAGGTTCTCACAGTAAATCCGGACAGATCGAGTGAGGGAACGAGGATTACACGCTAGAGTTAGAGTCATGCTACAGGCTAACGGATTCAGTTTCGGTTTAAATGACGTCTCAGGAAGAACATTAGAGTATAAGGAGATTCATGAGTACAGCATGATTAAAAGTGCAGAAGAGAAGAATGTAAGAACAAAGCAGAACAGGATGGAAAAGAACAGAACAAAAACGAAATCGTTGGAACTGAATAAGAGGCAAGAACGGGACGGAACGAACGCAACGGAAGAAAAAAAAAAAACAAAAACAGGATTTAACAGAACAGAGCAAAAAAAAAAAAACAGAAGAGAAGAGAAAGGAACAGAACAAAAACAAAAGAGCAGGATGAAACGGAGTGGAGGAGAAGAAAAAAATGCAACAGAACAGAAAGGAATGGAACAAGAACAGGACGGAAAAAAGATGTGTCCCTGTCCGAAACCAGGAATCGTTTAGATCTCGTCACGTGCATGTGCATGTCTGAGTGTACGTTTCTCTCAGCAATCAGTTAACGTATGAACAGTTCCGTTAAACGTCTGATTAAATCTGTAGTATAAGCTCCGCCTTCGCACGTTAGGCCACGCCTCTTGTTCATCTATTGATTTGAATTCTTCCCTTTTATTGTACCGTTTTGTAATAAAACCTATAACCCTGAATCCCACTCATCCTTCACACAGTCCTGAACAAATCCATGGAAACTGCAGGTTTCTGAAGAACCCTAGCTCTTTTACACCGAGCCTGAAAAGTCATAACTCAGAACCCATGTCACTGAACCCGCCGGGACGTATTAGTGAAAGAAAAATATTCTCGTGTGCCGTCTCGTACATGATGGAGGTTTCATAAGGAAGGAGGGATCATCTACTCGCTGTAGACGTTATGGATGATTGCAGGAATAGCAAAAAAAAAAAACAGTCCTGGAGCAGAGAATCTGCCGTGATGAGAAAGACAGAAGCGTATTAAACTGATGAGCGAGAGAAAGAGAGGTTTTACGATGTCTCAGCGCCAGTCGGGTCTTAAAGCTTCACTCATCATCCACCTCTGGGCAGAGTCCGATCTCAATCCGACGCCTGCTGGTGAAAAAAATATCAATTTCCCAAAAAAAAGAAATAATAATAATAATAAATGACGGAACAGGAACATTTACATACCCAGAGTCCTGGATTGTGACGGGCCAGAAGGTGTTGATTAATTTTCTTGAACATGTTATATGAACGTGCTGGTTTTAGTATGCTAACATTTCTATAGCAACACATAAACAAAAAGTAACACTGATGGAAGGAGTCTCTAGTGTCAATCTGTAACGCCCTCAAAAAATGCTCGTTCACGTCCAGACCCTACGACCATAACCTCGCAGGAACAGAACGTCTGCTCAGTGGAGCTCCAAGGTGGTCTGTTTCAACTGATGAATGGGTCAGGGGGGGTGCCAATAATTTGTGCAGTGCCATACATTCAGTAACTGTACATGTTCAACGCGAGATAAAATTCGCTTCTCCGTCTCGCTATACTTTCCCTTTTTTCATTCCACAATGTCTACAATCTCTCTCTTGCTATACACGTACATGTCTCTCGCTTTTTCTTTTTCCCCATCTCTCCGTCTTTGTCTCTCGTCCTCCCCCCCCTCCCCTTCTCTCCGAGATCCGTCTCTTCTTTCCTCCGTCCTGTTTAGTTTAACTCTCTCTACATTACCGCTTACACTGTACAGCTCAGTGTAACGGCACACGTTGAAAAATGGCGACTCACAAATTAATGGCTAACACATGCTTGCTATACCTTACACACACACACACACACACACACACACACATACAGGCAGTCACCCGTGTGCTGGTCTTTTTTAAGCTGCTGCCAGGAAGGTAAGTCTATCCTGCAATCAAATAGCGCTTTGGGACAAGTAGCTCAGCGCTCGTTATTAGAGACGCAAAAATACGCACAACATCAACGTCCGCTGCTGACCTCAACCCAAACCTCATCATTTCTCGTCCATCACTGATGATTTTCTTTCTTTCAAAGACTTGACTTTATGCACCATCGTCCACCTTTGAGCTGATTATTAATTATACAAAAAGGAGCTTTTGATCAGTTTGCTCACTAAGTATGAAACATTAATCACAACACAACTGTACAATTTCCAACACTTTAAACACCAAAAGTCACTCTGTGCCGCACCAACACCGCCTACACGAGCCGCGCAAAACGTCACCCTGTGTCAAAGTCAAATTAAAATATTCATTAAATCATTTGCATATTAAAATGAGCTGCACGAAGCTGGAAGATTTTCTGAAAAGATACAGAAAACAGACAGACAATAACGAGAGAAAATGATGATAAATCACGCCTTGCGTTTACAGTTTCGACACGATACGGGTTTAACTGGCGTAGTTAGACAGCTAGCTAGGTGTGATGAACAATGCTGAAAAGCTAACTAGCTACCAAAACGTTCTAGAGAGCCTACTACTCGATTTGATTGATAGCATCCTCGTTACTAAAATACCAGAGAAAGTAAACAGTCGCATGCTAATAGATCCACGTTAGCAAAGAACGATAGAGATGTATAACGACATTCATTAAAGTCCTGCATTAAAAGAGCATTAGCGCTCTGTAAATCACTTCGCTGGTGTAGATCATCCTTCACGTCCGACTAGAGATGAGCACAAGGTCGTCGACCGGAGACTTTGTTATTTCTGCTCGCGACTCGGCGTTTTGTTTTTTTTTTCTCCTCCATGACGGAGAACTCAACACAAACACACTTATGTGCTGTTTGGAGTGAAAACACACTTGAGCGATTCGTTCGGAGCAACTTCGGGGTCAAACAGTTGCAGCCACTGGATCTGAAGAAAAGATAATAACTGTGAGCCGCAAGTCGCGTCTCTATTAACGCACTCGTTACCATGTTAATAACTCACACAGGGGATTCATACTGTGAAAAAAAAAACACGTACAACTGTTGATATGGTGACGTTGTACATTTAGCATTGATGGAAGGAGTCTCCAGTGTTAGTGTCAGAGGTAAAGCTGAAACTTTTAGTATTCTGACATCTTCAGGACGGGCGAAATTAAGAATCCATTACAGAAAAATAATCGACTTCAGAACGGTAACACAAGCTCCGCCTCTTGCGTGTTGTTGATTATTTTCCGACAGCAGCAAGTCACCGGGTGTTTAATCCCTGACATGTTGCACACGCAGATTTGCGACATCTGCCGGTCCGACCTGTGCGGAAGATTTTGTACACAAGACGTCTACAATGTCATCATCTTCAGTGGACTGAAATAGCGCTGAAGCATGACATAACCAATGCAACGCTGAAATTCCCATCGCAGCTCCGTCAAAAATAAAACCAGAATAATTCAGCCGTGAGTATTCACATGCATCTTTACGAGCTGACAACATGATACAACAAAGATGCACGTCCTTTCATTAGCACGCAAACCATCCAGTTCTGAGCGAACCGACGCCCACGATTGGTCAGCATCACTCAGTGTTGACAGGAAGTGAGGAGTCGGGCCATCTTTCCCAATCCTGTGACATCATCACGGATGTCATGAACCGTGCTCTCACCGGGGTGGAACTCCAGGCCGTGGATGACTGTGGCATCTCCGGGAATTGAGCTCAGGTCTTCTCGGTGTCATTCCGGAGTTTATAATGACCTGCATAGCCGGTCTATGGGGGCGCAGGAAGCTTATTAATCATGTTGTTTCTGAGATGTGTCAGAACGATGCCAGACTCTGACTAACGTGACCATGTCGGAGACGGGAAGACTGTGGGTCATCACGCGGATTGGTTCAGCGTTCAGCTGACAGCACAGGTTTTCGTCTGGTAGCCCAGAAGACAGCTTTTTAGAAATATGTTTCCAAAGCCAATGCCGTTCCTTTGTCCCAAATCTCTGACTCAGATGAATCTCTAGAGGTCACTTTTGTTTGCACACCTTCACACTGGAGAAGTTCAAGAATCCATTTGGATTGTGCATTTGGACTTGTGAACTGGCAGAACAATCTAATGGTGTTATGGACATTGAAGAATCTGCATAGAGATTAGATAAATGTTTATTTTCGTTTCTAAAGAACAGGCTGACGAATTTCGTGGCTGTACAACACATTAAGGTCTGACTCACCGACAGTTCGGGATTTGGAAATTTGTGATGACCAAAATGTCCCTGGAATAATAACATTAATAATGTCTTGACGTCGAACGTTTGCAGACATCTGCCTGGTTAAAGTTACCGAGGGTAAGGTTAGGGGTACCTGGGTAAAGAATAAGGTTAAAGTTAAGGTTTCTGGAGTAAAAATAATGAGGGGTATCGAGGTTAGGTTAGAGTTACTGTGGAAAAGGTTAGAAGATACTGAGGTCGTGGTTAAAGTCAGTTACTAAGGTTGAGTTTTACAGTTAGTGGGGTAAAAGTTAGGGGTCTTGGGTTGAGCATTTCTGGGGTAAAAAGTTAGGTTCTTGAAATTAAGGTCAGGGTCACGGGTTCGGGAAGCAGCGTTACTGAGGTTAAGGTTCTAAAACTTAAGGTTCCTGAGATTAGTGCTAAGGTTAATTGGGTCATGGTAAGGTTCCTGAGGTTAAGTTTAAGGTTCCTGAGGGTGAGATTAAGGTTACTGGATTAAAAGTTTACATTCTCGAGGTTACAATAAGAGTCACTGGAGTAAAAAATGAGGGTTATTGAGTTTAACCTTTTATTGGGCGAGAAACCATATTTGGTAACAAACGGACATCTAAAATGTGTTGAATTTTGTTTCTAAATAAGCGTTCATTTATGTTTTTGGGTTTTTCTTATAATTATAATATATACACTTTTTGGAAGACTTTTACCCTCGACCGGCAAGAAACCACCTATGGGGTAAACTTTATTGACCTCGATTTGCAACATAAAAACCAAAGAAACCGTAAAAAACGTCACAAAATTTAAAAATAATAATAATAATAATAATAATAATAATAATAATAATAGTCATAGTAATTTGTAATATCCTCCAACAGCACTCCAGGGTTGAAAACGTGAATTTCCAAATATTTCAATTAGTGCCATATAAAGAGTTAAGGTTACGGTTAGGTTTACTGCTTAAACTATACCCTAAACCTAACCCTGAGTCCGGACGGCGTCAGCGAGGAGGTTCTCGGGAACTATCATTTATTACGATTGTTCAATTATTACGCTAAAGATAATCTTCCCAGAATCGAGAGGAACCCCAGTTACACACACTTTTAAAGATTATTTCTAAAACACATTTCATTTATATAAACAACAAATGCTGCATTATGGTTTATCACAAACATGATAAACAGGACACGGATTATTAAAAAAAAAAAAAAAAACATTCTTTAAAGACAAAGGTCATGTCCTGAACAACACTGTACTCTTTATAAAGCAGAAACATAACGGTTTAATCTAACTCTTCTCGTACGGGACAAACACACACACACACACACACCCGCAACACGTCTCCACAAGTGAGCTAAAAATACTCCGCTTAAACACTTCCATATGTTTCAGTGACCATTAAAGCAAATATGTTAGCGGCATGAGACTTCTGCGACTTACACGCTTCCCCTATTTTTCGTCTCCATGTTCAGGTCTTTTCACATGAGCACAAACCTCAAAATGCAAATTATTCTGCTCTGTCTGGACAGAATTAGTGGAAAGGAAACGGCTAGCAGCTTGCAGATGCATCTCCAGGTGGTAGTCACTACGCTAACAGGATATTAGCTACTTACGCTATTAACAGATTAAGGCACGGAAAATGGTCTTCTACGGCGATCGCTTCCTTCACTAACCTCCTCACCTACAAGCAAATTGTCCAGAAATATGCCTTTCATCCACGTTCACCATCGAACCCAGGAAGTGAGATTCAAGTGCAACACTCAAAGAACGAATTAACCAGGGTTCGAAAGCTTTAGCTTAAACGACAAACACGCCAGTCGCATTGCGAACAAGCAAGTATAAGAGACGCCGTTTACTCCGCCGGGTTAACTTAGGCAAGGGGTCTAATACCCGCTCAGACTGACTTCTGCTAATTCATCGTATGTTAATTCACACAGCGTTTCTGCTGCTTCATGGTGTTAAATAAATACTAAAGACTATTCCTGCTAATCCACAGACATTCATCAATACAGACTGATTGTTTTTGTCAATTCATGTTAATAAACACTGCTAAATCTGGTATGTTTATGCTAATGAATAGAAACTGTTTTGCTAATGCGTAGACGTGTATTAGATATTTGCTTGTGTTCCCTCAACATTAGACAGAACATTAGTGGTAACGTTGCTCCAACGCTGTAGGAATGTTTACATTTTGCGTTTAAGTTCTTGGAACCAAAACTTCCTCCTAACCTATTATCATTAGCTGTGCAAGATCAAAGAACGCTCCTGCTGGGGTTCTGGAAATGTTCTTGAAATGTTGCAGTGCTAAAGTTTCTACAACACTGTAGGAATATTTACAAACACAAAAGTTCTTGGAACCACAACTTGCATCTTCCCCGTGGCTGTCAGTTCTGCAGGTCTTCATCATCAAGAATGTTCTTGATGAGATTCCCCAGTAGTTACATGAGGAACCACGTCCACTTTGTCGTCTCCTGCAGGGGCTGTCTGTCCAGACGAGGGTTCTGAAGAGCTCTTTTCAGGGTCCAGTCACACATGCTTGCGAGTTTCAGCTCTATAAGTAGGAAACTTTCGTACTGAACGACCCAAATTCATCAACGTCAAACGTCACTACAGTAAAAGTCTAATATAAACCAGGACGCGGCCCGAATGAAGGCCATTTAAAAGAAGAGTGACCCGTGAGATGATTTAGAACAAAGAGACGTACACATTATCTCATCCACGTTTAAAAACAAAAGCTACGTTTAGAGATGATGCATTTCAGCCTCGCAATAAACACGGCTATAAATTTAATTCCAATTAAGATTCCAAACTAACAAATTCATAACCGCTGCGTCGCAGTTATTAAGTTTTATATGTTTGGTGTTACGTTAAGCTTCAAAGAAGGACAAAGAAAATATCTTTTAATCACAGTAAGATTTAAAGCTTTAACTATTGAAGGAAAGTTTTAAGGAAAACTGTTATGCTAGACATGCTAACCGAGTGAAAATTCAATCTCTACTGTACATTTTCTCTAAATATTCATTCATTTATTTATTCGTTTACTTTTTCAGACATTTTAATAAACGTTAATTCAGTGCAGACTGTTTTTTTTTTTCTTTTTTTAACTCATTGTAGACCTCGTTTTTATGCCAACACCTTCATGATGATGAACACGGACTGCTTTTGCTAATTTACAGATTTATTTATTTTTGCTAATCAAGAAGATACGATCGCGACACTGCTGTTTCTGCCAACCGAATACAGATGCTAAAATATATAAGCTGGTTCTGCTAAATTGTGAACATTTATTCTAATTTACACTGGATTAATAACTCAGAAGTTTATGCTAATAAATACAAAACGTTTTTTTTTATCTTGCTAATTCACAAACATATTTAAAGAAATTTTAGTTTATAAACAGACTGTTTCTGCTCAGATGATTATGCTAATAAACGCAGACTGTTTTTCCTAATTCACACACACACACACACACACACACACACTTTAAAGATTAGTTTTGCTGAACTATGAATGAAACCTAATAAAGTGGATTCTAGATGCTCTTTACGGTTTAAGAGCCTGTCACCAGACACACACACACACACACACGAGTCTGCTCAGGGGCAGTGCAACATTTACCATCTTCTTGGCTCTCGGCTCTGTCCA
>JAOVYU010000047.1:809988-826802 GCA_025674565.1 Synodontis membranacea
TGTGTGTGTGTGTGTGTGTGTGTGTGTGTGTGTGTGTGTGAGTTTGCGCTGATATGTTTGGGTAAAGTCTCCGTGGGATTTGGACAGCTCTAAAGTCATGTTTTCACCCAGGAGTCAAATGGAAGGGAGTTGCTGAGGGAGTGCGTGTTCCACCTGCTCACCATTAAGCAGCTGAGAGTCATTAAGAAAGCAAAAAAAAAAAAAAAAAAAAAAAAAAAAAAAAAAAAAAAGAGGCTGCCGCAACAAACGAACACGATGGCAGCTGCTGCAGGTAGATCGTACTTACTCTGAAACCGAAAACCCACCCAGTATTTTTATTGGAAGCTGAGCTCACGGGACCCGTTCCGAGACGAAACCCTGGAGCCGTTCCGACCGGCGGCGCACATCGGCACACCAGACGCCGTTCCAACATCTAATGCAAACATGAGGAATATTGAAAAATGCTGAGAAAACACAACATTAATCACCGACAGGGAAGCTGAGATTACGCAGTGTGAACATACAACCACGTCTGCTTTTATTTATGGAGACGTTCTCGTATGCATTTATAATTATACCTGTACTGTACACACCTGCCTGTGTATCGGGGCGTCGCTGGACGGCAGTATGACACTACTCTGTGATCAGGAACTCTTACATAAGTCTTTAATATCGTTTCCCACATTACAGATATCTGTAAACACTGCAGCCGTTTTATAAGCAGATGTTCAGATGTTTACATTTACGGAAGGAGTCTCCAGTGTCACAGGTAAAGCAGTCAAGTTTCCCGACATTTCGGAACGACGGCGTCTCTGGTTCTTCCTGCACTCTTTCCGTCTTACTAACTTCAAGAGAGACAGAAAATAAGAGGCTGATGAATATCATAAGCAGGAATCTGATTAAACGAATAAACCTTATAACGCCATACATAAAAATAAATAAAAAAAAAAACTGTAGTCGCCGGGAAATGTAAGAAGAATACAAGAGTCAGGAACATTGATGTAGGGTTTAAGATCCATTCTTTAAAGGGTCCTAAAGCTGAAGGGTTCTCGAACCTTTTTGGGTTTCACAGTGTGTTTTTGTCACCGCTTCCCTCATCCAATAAGAGCACACCACACATGAGGAACCATGATGTCATGACTGATTCTATCGAATGGTTACTAGATCTATCTTCCTAAAAGGTTCTAACTGAGGCCTCTGATAAAAGGCGTTTCAGGGTTCTACAGGAACTTTCCGGGTTCTTTCAGAAAGTCAAGTATATAATGTTAGCGTGTTCTTTGGATGGTTAGAGGTTCTATTTTGAACCTCGTATAAAAGGAACCCTGTTGTTGTAGGGTTATTTGTAGACCCTTCACGTCCTCCACGTTGCTCCAGCAGGACAAGCAGAAGAACCTCAAAGAGTTCCAGATTAAACCATTTTGATTGATAGAGTTTAAGTGTTCCTAACACGGCTAATAAGAACACACTGTACTGAACTCATTAGCGAACAACGATTGATCGCTAATTTGAACCCAATCAAGCTCCCTGATTAAGTATTAGTCGTATATTTCAGCATTTCAGAACCCACTTGTGTGCCCCCCCACACACGTACCTCCTTCATTCCAGCTAGCAGCCTAACGACGGTTTCCGATAGTGTCCAACGGTCTGTGAAACAGCTGCCGTTCCCAATCAGGACTCAAGCGTCCACTTGTAAAGCGAAGGGGACAGGTCCTGGTTTGGAACGTGACCAGCCTAAACACACATCCACTCAGTCGGAGAATTGCTCTTGACACGTGCACTGAACCGTGAAGCAGAGGCTCATCAGATGCTAACGCTAGCGTCAGGAACCCGAAAAACCTCCAGACCTCCCAAACCTACAGTCCTGACCTTAAAGAAAATAAGCTGATGTTTAATTCGAGCCACATGAGTTCAATATCGCATTACCAGCCTTACCGGGTACCAAACAAGCAGAACAGTTACTAGCAAAGTAGCTATTATTGGCTAATAACGTGACTCAAGTGTAGATGGAAGCTTTTCCAGGGTATACTTCTATTTCTGAAAAGTTTAACAGCACATGGCTTTAATATCATATTATTAGCTCAATACAGCAAATAAGTAATAACCACCAGGAACAAAATGCAAACCAGCTAGCATAGACAGAAGGTAAACAAAACCGTTTAAATCAGTACACGTTTATTAGCAGCCGTTGTTATTTCAAATTAACGTCTTTTATAGAACATTAGAGCCACTATAGCGGGATTTTCTCTAGCAAACTAAATGGCTTAATGGCCAATAACACGATTCAAACGTGCGAGAAGCCAAACAGACGCACTTTGGTACTACGGTTAAAGAAACATGGGTTTATTTACCATGTAGCATGTTCAGTGTAGAAGGTTTTTTTTTTTTTTTTTTGGACAGGCAGGAAATGTTAATTTAACATTTACGGAAGGAGTCTCCAGTCTCGGATAAAAGCGCTAACTAAGTTTTCCAACATCTTGAAGAGCTGAAAACCACAGAGAATAATTATATTAGCGAAGTAGCGATAGGTCATTCAATCATTTCTAGACCAAAGTACCAAAGAACAACGATGGACGTTAATTTCTGTCGAACTCTTTAATAACGGCTAATAAAATGATCGAAATCCAAGGAACCAGAGCAGGAGAATTCCACGCCAGGGCTTTGGAAGCCGGTTAGCCAACATTTGATTCAATGTTTAGTACACTTAATAAAGACAAAGTTCTTTTCCATTGTAATTCGGTGAAGGCCTCCATTACGGGTTTATTCAAACCAGCGTGGCTCCACATGGATCCAATATCGCATTACAAGCCTTATTGGGTACTAAACAAGGACGATGGGCGAGCATCGCTATCTAAGTACTCACTGGAGCACTTCGGCGGTACAGGTTAGCCAACGTTTGATTAAGTGCGCTTAATAGAAAAGGGTTTTTTTTTTTTCCCCCTGCTAAGGGGTTCCATTACAGGTTATTTAAACTAAGGTTTCCCTCCACATGGCTTTAATATCCTCCTCCGTGGTCCATGCAGTCTATTAGCGCTGCCTGGTAGGAGAGATACAGTTACTCTGAAACGCCACCGAGGAGCAGCGGCTCCCTGATTGCGCTTTTACAGTTTTACGAGCTCTCAGATGCGCTAAATGCGCTTCAGATGTGAGCCGGGCTGGATCCGTGTCCGCCCGCGTCAGGGCCTACACTTTGGGCTCACCGTATCGTATTTATGTCTTGGCAAGCGGTCGGGACGTCAAATGTCAAGGTTGGCTTTAAGGCAGATTGACAGTCTGTGGTTGGCTTTCTATCTTCAGGCAAAACGCGCACACACACACACACACTTTTTAAAGCCCTCTGGAAAAGCATGATGAGATTGAAACCCCCCTCCAACCTTCCAACACTCCCTCCATTCGCTCGCCATCCTTTCTTAAAAATTCGATTAGGCGAAGTGAGATTTGTTGGAGTTGGACTGGAAATACCAGACCAGTCACGTACATCCTGGAGATGGCATTGGAGGCTGCAGGAAACGCTTTGATGTAGGTGAAAGTAACGCAATCTCGCTTTCAAAACACTGATGGCTGAAATTAAACACCGCCATGAAGTTTAATAACGCCAAAGCTCAAGAGACACAACGTTTCTCCGCCATGCCAGAACGAGCTCCAGCGCCCTGGAGGCAAAATCCACCCTGAAAGACTCGCATCTTTATAATCTTTATTACACGAGATCTTCAATGCTCTCGCACTATTTTCACTTTCCTATGTTACCCATAGTGCTCTCGTCTCTCCTCTACCCAAAGAGACACGACGCGGCGGCGCTTTAGTCCGTCCGGCTCTCTCACCTCACCACCTCAAACGGTTCCACTTCCAAAGCTTCAACTTTATCAAGCTAGTCATCTGATAGATCTTTAACGTTAGCGCACTGACAATGAACGTTGTAAGATAATGCTGACCGTGTAAGAAAAAAAAAACTTTCGTAACCTCAGAGCAACACGCAAACTTCTCAACATTCAGACACTACAGCAGCGACCAGCAGTTTAGCCATAAATATTTGAACATAAACAAGTTTAATGCGTCTCAGGGTGGAGCTTCGGCGGAAGGTCGAGGAATTCTTCTTCTCTTCGTCCAGTCAGGGGAAGACCCTCTTCTTGACCGACACTCTCCAAACATTCCCAGCGTTTACATGAACTCGTAGGACGTGCTGAAAAATGTGACAGCTCTCCTCCCGACTCCTGAGCGCTAAATGAGCGAGAACGTCCCGGGCGATGTAAACACACTGAGAGAGCGAGCTGGGCAGCAGCGGTAGCGCGTCTTTTGTTTTTAATATCGCTGACGCGTGTTATTACATGTCCAAGCTGTTGCAGTGAACTTCTTCTGAACAGTAGCCAGGCACCAGAAAAGCCTCTTCACTTCTTTTCTTTTCTTTTCTTTTCTTCTTTGTGCAATTCTAAACTGTATGAATGAATACACGTGTACACAGTATATTATCATCCATTTTTATTTTTGTTTAAGGGTCATAAACTAGCGAGTCGTGATGAGTATTTTTCCCGCCGGACGTGACTGGGCAGGACGGGAGCTGTGAGATTACGTTCCCCGGCCTCCAGACCTACATGGTAGAATCAGATAGAGTGTTACTGCAAATTTGTCTCACACACAGTAAAAGCAGGGGTGGGACGGGGGAAGAAAAATTATCAGCGGACGCTGAGGTCAGCCGTGCGACCGGCGGTTTCCAGTGAACGCAACTCCGCAAGGCATGGATGCTTCTGGAGTAAACTCGACGCAGGCCACGGCAGCTTGATTGCTGCGTCTCGTTCCCGTCTGAGAAGTTGGGGCTCGCTGTGCGGTGGAGGGGAGAGGAGAGGAAAAAAACAAAACAAAATAAGAGTCTGAGATATCGCTCCATCTCCACGGAGCCTGCAAGCAATTAAAATACGGCTGTTTTTTAATTTTTCGCAATTACGCTGATTGTATTTTTGTAAGGCCGCGAAATTGCAATTACCTCCAATAACGCCACAAAGGCTCTTCGCTTTTTTGAGTTATGCGAGTTTTTCCCCCCTCGAGTTTCTTTCTCTGGATCTCCGAGTCTCAGTCGAGCACACTGTTTCCTTGCTCGCTGCCAAGAAAATGAGGAACATTTGTGCTGCAAAAGTGGAGAGCCTTGTAATGGCATGGAAGCTTGAGCGGTAAGCCAAGCCGAATATCCATCTTAACAGATTCGTTTTCACGCATGTGTTCCCTTTTTTGCTAATGCTTTATGGAAATGAAAACAGCTAACCTTTCTCTCTCTCTCTCTGTCTCTCTCTCTCTCTAGGCCAAAAGAGAGAGGCGACGTCGTCACGGCAACAGAATCTCAATTATTTACACATAAACATCATCACTCACGCCTAATGGACTTTTGCGTGTTTGGAGTTCAGCACGAACGCCGCTCCTCGGGTACACCAGAGTCGTGACACGTTCAACCCCAGGTTCACGATCTCCCCATCTGACAATTCAAGGCCTCGTAATCTTCAATTCATTCCTTCCGTTTCTACATGAAATTTATTCCACTTGTTGAAAGCGCAGCTGCAAAGAAATTACCGCATGTTGCGTTTGTATAAAGACTAATAGCAACCTGCTGTTTCCAGAGTATTCCGGATCCGAAGTGGGCTCCAAAAAAGTCAGCGGAAGTCATCCATCATTCGCTGATGAATAATAATCCAAAATAGTTTTTTTTTTTTTTTTTTTTTTTAACTTAGAAAATGAAACATACATAAGTATATAAAGGTCAACATCAGGAATTTAGTATCAGTGAACATGAAAAAAATAACAGAAACGCTGAAAACTACCAGAACGAAGAAATACATCACGACGATGAGACCCTGGAATTATTAAGATCTTATGATATTATTTTTGACCAAACAGAATTAAAATGATCAATGTATTCACATGAGCGATGTGAGGCTTGACAAAAATATCATATCACAATACTTAGACATTTCAGATGTGATTTTTGAGCATTATTTAAAATGCAAAAATCCATAGAAATCCTGCTAGTACCAGAACGCATTGAAAGATTCAAACATCCACAAAAGTTTAGCACCTTAAATCTCTGAGTTTTCAATCAGCTTTGTACCGGTTATTAAAGAAAATGTTAAATGTTAATGAAATTTAAACCCATGCTGATCATTTATCGTGATCTAATCAGGATGTCGCTTTACGCGCTACGCCGCGTGACCGACTTTTCCATAAATTTTCTTGCGACTGCGATGAGACTTTTACCGCACAGCCCAGAAATTCTTTTACACTTTTTTGTGATTTTTTTTTTTTCCCCTACAACAGTGTTATTGTGATGAAAACTACAGATTTACTTTAGAATGAAGATTATCAAACTGTGTGGAGTTTAGTTGTTTTAATAAGTGTAATTGTTTACAGTGATTTATTTTACTGCATGTTTTAATGTTAGACATTCGTTTACTAAATGTTGCTTTGTGCGACAACGGCCCTTTTAATCTGCTCAAGTCTTTTCTTTTTTTTTCCCGCATCACAAACTGCAAAAGGGCGGCAATAAAAATCTGGTCACGTTTGATCACGTGATCATTTTCATCAGAACCTGATTAGAGACAAAGACAGGAACCGGAACTTCTTTCAGGTGTTATCATGTATGTGCATGAAGTGTAAAGCAAGAAAATAAATTATTAAATAAATAAAAGTGGGAAAAAAAAAAAAAAAGCACCCAAGTTGATTAATTAAAAAGTTTTGGAGTGTTTCAGTGCGCAAAATAAAATTGTGTGTGATTTCTCACAGCCTGAAGGTTAACTGGCTACGGAACTGATTCTAACATTATAATTATAATCTACATACACATTTGCGTAAACGTAGGACTTTGTGCCACAGCAGTAAATTTACAGCTTTGAGGAGCATAAAGAGATGTTCAGGTTTTTTCTGAGCCGAGTTAGTATTCGTCTGTATTGTTCTTCCTGCGTTTCAGGTCTCGAATTTTACTTTTCCGTCTCACACGCGTTAACAACGTTCTGCTGACGGAAAGAAATATTCAGCTTAAACACCAAGCTAAAGACGAATATTAACATTTTCTGGAATTTTAATTTATTAAGACTTATTAAGACTAAGACTTATTAAAAAAAAAAAAAAAATCTTTTGCAAACTTACAGCTTTACATATATTAGATCCAAAAGAGTTTTTTGGGAAAGTGGTTTATTCAAACCTGACCACAGAGATCATGAACTGCAATAATAATAATAATAATAATAATAATAATAATAATAATAATAATTAATAAATAAATAAATAAATAAATAAATTTTAAAAATGTGAAATTTGGGGAATAAAAGAAAAGAAAAAATAAATATTTGTACCCAGTCAAATTTATTATTATTATTATTATTGTTGTTGTTGTTGTTGTTGTTGTTATTATTATTTTCCTACTATTTTTTTTTATTTCCTTGCAACTTCCTGATTGATTTTAAAGAATTAAATTTGCACTCTGTGGGTTTTAGGTTCTAATCTGACTTTTTACACAAAAACCTCCTGCATTTATCAGATTAGGAACTTTACACCAACATCAGCCTCTAATTGACTGTTTCAGTCTTTGAATGAAAGATATTGCAACTGAAAAGAGTGAAATATAATTCAATAATAATATAATAATAATAATAATAATAATCTCATGTACATGACGTTATTGTAAACACCGTAGATTCTGAAAAAAGATCGTCTCTCTGTAACACACACAGGCTTTTAGCGTCAGCTGCAGGTATTTCGTTAATGTGTCGTAGCAGGAATGCGTGTACAGATAGCGTCCACTCTGCTCCGGCTGTATTTTAAACACCGACGGCGTTATTGCGTGATGAAGCGCGTTAGCGATGAGCCATATGGCTTCTGTCTGTCCTACACCTCTGAATGGATCACCGTCGAGTCCAGACTTTCTTCACTCCCTTTATTTTTCTATTTTTTTTGAAAATTCACTTTCAGACAGGCACACGGGTGCTAATAGCTAGCGGTGCTCGCTGACGGATGCATTTAGCCTTGATGTGCTTTCTTAAGCCTCCCACGCTCTGGGCCTGTGTATATACTCGTTCACGTATATACGCTGACCTCTTATCGGGTTTCAAGGCCGGCACATCAAACGCTCGGCGTATTTTCGGTGTGGAGAGAGGGTCAAGGTGCGAGGGCAGGACGCTTCGGTCGTGTTTAGACGAGATCCCGGCTGTCCGGGATGAATTAGCCAGCGCTAGACGGCGGCCATCTTGAGCTCGCCAATTTCTCTCTGATCACCAAGGACATGTAGAAACTTTCAAAAGTTTGTAAACGTTCTATTTACAGCAGACGCGCCAATGAGGACACACACTCCACCTCTCATCATTTTATATCATATTATCATTTCCAAAACAGCTTATGCATACTGCTGAAAAAGAAAAGAAAAGAAAAGAAAAGAAAAGAAAAGAAAAGAAAAGAAATGGATGATGGTGCAATGCGATGTCTCATCCCCGCTGAGATGGGACTTTCACCCCGTGCAATGGATCAGGGTTAGAATGAGTCACGGAGTGAGAGAGACTGATGGAAAGGCTGGCTGTCACAGAGGAGAGATGGAAAAGTGAAATAAAATATTCTTCCACTGCCGAGCCACGGACTGTCAGATCCTTCTCCGGATCTGCGCTCACGGGTTCACCCAGAGAATCACTTGCCTCACTTGCCCTTAAAAAAAAAAAAAAAAAAAAAACGACCGAAAAACAACATGGCAGGCGCTAACGTCAAAAACAATGCTCCTTTAGTCCACTGAAAAAGTCTTCACGGCAGCATCCATTACTTTTATCTCGGATTCTGGTGATAAACTGCGCGCTCACTTGGCAAAACAATCGCTCCAGAGCGCCACCATGCCTTTTTATTTATTTTTTTTTTAGCTAAAGAACAATGAGCAATGATCTGATTTCGACGTGTCCTTTGGAGATCACAAAAAAAAAAAAAAAAAAAAAAAGTCTTGTATCAGAAGACAAACCTTTCCAGAGTTGTGCAAAATGTCGTAAACATCAAGAACCGGTTCGGTTCCAAAAAGAGGAAAAAGTGCACAGGATCACGTTTGCAGCGACATTAAGAAAAAGCGCGCGATGAAAACTCTGCTAACTGATTTATTACATCGACTCTGCAGATCATTCACGTGGATTAGCGTGTTTTTAGAGCTGGACATGAAATCTGGACCTGATGCAGCCGAAGAGTTTTATCCCTTTAATACTGGACATGATCTTTATACAACATCGTGTTCTCATCGGTTCGGTTCGTCTTTTCAGACTTTCAAAACACAGTCATTTATACAGGATCAAAGACGTGTCTCAACATTGACATTAAAAACAGATATTTACAGACATGATGTACGCTGTACTAACAAAAAATAAAAAGGAGAGAAATACAAAAATATACGTCATTTTCGTAGTTAAATGAAATCAAATTTGACAAATTAAATATTAAAAAAATTGTAACCTGTATTATAATTCATCTTCCTCAGTTATTGAAATAAAATGTGGGTTTTTTTTGTTTTTTTTGTTTAATTAGACATCTATCAGTAGTAAAATATTTTAAAGAAGTGCAATTGGTTATTTAGACTGAGTGGGCGGGGCTTATTGAATGTGACATGATCCTTTTTTATTTCTAGTTTTTTTTTTTTTGTTGTCTTGGATCACATTCATGCTTCACTCTCATTCTTCTTCATGTCTTTCGCATGTTTGTTTGTTTGTTTGTTTACTCACTCTCATTCTTTTGGTCATTCATTTGTTCTCTTTAGTTCGTTAATTCTTTTTTCTTTTGTTATCTGCATCTCAATTCTTTTCTTTTCTTTTCTTTGGCTCTTTCTTTCTTATCTACTTTCTTCCTTTGTCTTTTTTTTTTGTTGTTATTGTTTTACTTAATTACGTTACATCTTGAGTCATAAACAGTTGATCTTCCTAAAAAAAAAAAAATACTATAATAAAATAATTTATAATAAAATTAAAAACTAAATAAAAATAAGACATCATTTGTACATACATGGCCTATTAAAATACTGTAATAAAAATATTACTATTAATAATTTGACATTTCTTAAACGTTCCCTGTAACTTTCTGAATCATTTGATCTGATTTATTTTTTAAATGATTACATTTTATTATTAATTTAATAATAATTAATTCTAACATTTCATTATTCGGTTCAAGAAACGTTCAGGATTGATCATGTTTTAATGACGGTTAAAGGTGTGGAATAATTTCTCACCATCATTTCCGTTTTTCCAACTGGTGTGAAAGTGAACCAAACAGCAAACAAAACCAAAAAAGAATCAATTTCGCTCTGATTCACTCTCGACAAACGGAGACGTCGTCAGTATGGGGTAGAGACGCGATCCTTTGCGGATCGGGGGGTGGAGGGGGGGGCTGGGAATATTCCGCGGCACACCTGAAGCTTTCTCACGGCCGCGTATGATTTAGTGAGATGTATTAGCAGAAGTGGAATATAATATTCATAAGTATGTTGTCATTAGTGTAGAATGACCTGTAACTTCAAATCGTTGTGTTTGTGTAAGCTCAGAATGAGCCATTTATATCTACGTACTGTAGTGAGCGGCTCCACCTCTACAGAGCCGCCATGTCGCGCCGCTACGGCAGCCAGAACGGACAAACCTCTAGAGAGAACCTTCTGCGTTTCAGTTTTACAAGCCTTAGAGTGAATCTGGAAGGAGGCACCGGAAGAAGAAAGAAGAGGAATCAGAGTTTGCTGGTGATGGAGAACAAGTTCGAGACCCAAATTTAAAAGAACGGTGGATCAGATTTATTATTTAAAAAGCCTGCGAGTATGAACGTAAGTGCTTGAAAGTTCGCTACAGGAACCTGACGGCCAGCATACGCTCTAACAGACGCTCGGAAAGGGAGAGAAAGGGGCATTCAGGGGGTTCAGTCCTACATAGTGGACCTTTAAAACACTACAGTACGTTTGTCCTTTAAAAGACTCCAGTAGTCTCCGGTAAAACTGGGAATGTTATCACTGACTTTCATCACCCTAAAATGCTCGACCTCTTCGTGACCTCTGTACGGCAAGCAAAGCGGCTTAAACGATTCCCTGACTCTAATTCTGAAACAGACGCTTTGTACAAGAATGCACGACTGGTGTAATTTCACTGCTTGCCAATTTTCATCCAGAACTCTTTGAAGCAGATTGTTGTGTCTGTTTACTCTCGTGTTTTTTGCGTCTGGTGGCAATACATCATGGTGCCAGGCTGTGTATGTGGTAATGTACATTTGGCAGCCAATCGCACAGTTTTTAGGCCTCCAGCAGAAACGCAGGCCTCTCCGAACCATTTCAAAAAGGAGTCCCATCAGGCAGAGAAATAACTATTACCACAAAAAAAAAACAAAAAAAACTCTGGGGAACGTCAGATGTATTTTCAGACATGTGCAAAAAAAAATAAATAAAAAAAAAATAGTAAGAAAACAGAGAGGTAAAAAGTTCACTTATTAGCATCTCCTCTGTTTATTAACAGCCGAAGTTTTCCGTCGGCTCACGAATCCCAGGTCGGTGAAGTCAAGAGTCAAAGTTCGTCTAGAAAAAGAAACCGCAACCTTGACTACAAGCAAATGTGTCGCATGCGTCACCGAAAGCAACACGTGAAAAATCTTAAACCCTACAGCTGAGCCGTAAACGCTGGCGAGTGAACGCTGGCGATTCCGTCCTTCTCAGCGCCCATGCAGGGCTTCCAGTGCTTTCTGAGCAAACATCTCCCAGATCTTCTCAGGTTCCTGAGCTAAAACATAAAGAGCGGGTTTGTGCTTGTCGAATGCCATTTCTCTTAGTCGCACTGGGCCGCTCCTGAGAAACTCTGAGTGTTTCGCAGAGGACTTTCCAGAGAATCGTCATCCTCCCAGAAACCTCAAAACATTACCAAATTGATCCTCGTGTTCCTTCAAAGCAAAACAATTTATTACCTCAAACTGTCTCCAGTAGGGTTAGCGATGCCTGCGATGACTGATTCCTGACAACGCCGCCTCCGGAGTGGGCTTGCGATATGTCACATGTTCGCCACCCAGGAAGAAGCAACTGGTTTGGAAAGGCAGGAAGGAATTGCTGAGTGTGTGAGTGTACAAGTGTGTGTCTGTGTGTGTATGTGCGCTGTTCTGGATTTTCAAAAAAACGCAGCAGTTTGAGCCAGAGCAACATCTGCCTCAGATCAAAGCCATGCGTTCGAGCATCAAATCCAGCGAGGACGTTGTTCTGTTTGCGGCTGAGAAGCGGAGCTACGGTAAATGTTTTTAAACCCCACTGAATTCCTGCCGTGAGCTTCGATAACGCAGATCTGTGTTTGCGCAGACTCAGGAAGGGAGGAACTGGGAAAAGGAAAAAAGGAAAAAAAAAAAAAAAAAAAAAAAAAAACAGAGATGGAAACTAAAAAGCTCCATCAAGCAGGTGTGCGGTTGTGGAATGGTACGGCGGATGGTCTGCATTTGGAACGTTTATACGTGAGGTTCATGAGCGAAACCGAAGCTGATTAGCGTCGGATTTTGCATCTAAGGATCGGCCTTGAGGTGTCCGGCTTCATCACAGCCTCAAAATCCCCACGTCTTTATATTTAGATGTTTTTTTCTTAAAACATGTAAGGTCATAAATTGAAGTCGGCTTACGGAAAAACCTCTCCGATTTGTGGATGATCCACACGCGGAGGTTGAACTTCTTATCGTGAACATCTCGATAGTTCTCGCTCTGATGAGTAGAACATCTGCAGCTGCAGAGTCAACCCTGGACCCTCATGGAAACATTCTGCCAAACGTTTAATGCACATTTATTAACAGAAAAATAATAAATACAAACTAAATAAAAATACGTGATCTACAAATTTACGAGCTTTTTTAAACAAAGGATAAAAAACAGACACCTCTGCCCGGGGAACTTGATAACCTGGAACATTTCCTCATCCCTGAGTTCAGAAAGTGATGTCGAATCAACACGGCCGCTCCTAGCACGAGCAGTAAACACTGTAAATACCGTAAATACTATATACTACTAGTATTAGCTCTGGATCATCAATATTCACTTCTTAACCTATCTGATGAGGACATGGACATGTCACTGGCTTTCTTCCCTACTTTGTAGATGGAATGCACAGAGGTTGAAAAATACAAACATAATTCCCAGCTCAGAGTTCCCGTTTCCCAGTTAATTTGAATGCAGCCTAGTTTACGTCTTGCTAATTTACTTCCTAAGTCTACAGCTAGTCATCAAGTCAGTGCTAGCATAACTGATCAGCAATCAGTTCTGATCTAAACACATGAAAGTGCTTCATCCGGGAAAAACTCGGAGATCAAGGTCGTATTTATCGGTCTAGTCTCTGAAAAACATCATGACAACTAAACTTGTTCATCTTATAAAATGTATCTGCTCCAGTGGTCAGATCGCTGAAAACTACGGAATTACAAATTACAAGTCTAAACTCACAAAGCTGTGAAAACACGGCAGTTTTCGCGACACAAAAGCTACACAGCAAGTCGAACGTCGAAATCTGTTTCCTGTTCACTGTGCGCCGCCACGGCCGTGTGACATCGGCTGTGCTAAAGTCCGTCAACTTGGGCGAAGTGGATGTTGCAAAAGTTCCCGACTCGGAATTCCGATTTGAACGACTGTTCCGTTGCACTTTTCCATGTTCCATGAGCAAACCGTCCAATCAGAACACAGCTCATTTACATACCGCAAACTTAAACATACAGTAACAAATAAACCGATAACATTTGTGTACATGAGTAACGTTCGTTTCTCAGATTTGTGCATTTGGATTTTTATCATTTAGACATTTTTCATTCAGTCTAAGCAACGAACATCCCTTTTTCAGAGAAGCGCTGATAACGCAGAGACAATACACGGGTCTGCGTCTCATTCGGACGAGGAACGAGATCTGTGACGTGTAAAATTACAGACTGTAGTTCATCTTCCAGCTCAGATGCTGGTGAAAGGGGGTAAATGTGGAAATTACACTCGGGGCTGATAATTCCTGGTGGTAATGTGGAAAGTGGTGCTGATGGGAATCTCGGCGTGAATTTTACACGCTGCCGTGTGCAACGTCCTCTCATTGGGAACAAATGGGCGCGCGAGCGTGACTAATCGCCGCATTTCTACTAAAGACCGGCGACTGGGAGCCGTTCATGCTACATTTTCATCCAGTTAAGATTGGAGATAAGGGTCTCGAGAAAAAGGACGCCACACTGAGGTGATTGTGAAAGAGAAGAGTGGACCACACAGCGCGAACGAGGACCTGGGTGTGAATTTATACGCCGATTTATATGGAAAAGATGGAAAAGATTAGGGGGGCGGGGCTATTATTATTATTAGGGAACAGGGCAGGATTGAGGGGTGGGGTTAATGGCTAGAGTGAACAGTGTAGGGTTTGGTGAAAGCTAGGTTAGGGGTTAGGGCTTAGGGTTGGGAAAATGTAAATAATCCGGGCACTGTTCCCCTAGTCAAGAGACCTTTATGGAAGGAGTCTCCAGTGCCAGCGCTTTGTAACAGTCAGAGGAAAAGCTGCAAGCGGAGGAGTTTATGCTTGTTTTCTGTTTCTTGTTTTCTTTTCCTTTGTTTTTTTTTTTTACTTTCAAGAGAGAGGAACTGAGATCAGGAACTTTCAACAACATTAAACGTAACTACAAATGAATAAAAACTTATGAATAAAACTGTGAGGGGAATAAATCACTTAGGGACATGCTGATAAAGGAAAATGATCAACTTTAGAATGGTAACACCACCTCGTCACCTCGTTGCGTGTCTGGGTGCCAATATTTAATAATAATAATAATAATAATATGATGTACAAAGCAGTTGATAAACTCAGTGTATTTTATTTTAGAGACTCTGTGGCTGATAATCGGCAGCCGAAGCCTCGATGCACCGCTCGCACATTTCCCGCTTTCGCTCCGTCATCTATAACTCAGAATTAATGAGCTGGAACTGAGGGCCATTAGCCAAACAAACAGAATTAATCTCCATTCTGCTGCTCCTACAGAGACAGAGAGAGAGAGAGAGAGAGAGAGAGAGAGCGAGAGACAGAGAGGCAAATCGCCCACTGTATTTACACACACTTACTTATATTAATGACTCCGGTTCTGGAATAAAGTGCTACCAAATTCTTTTCTAAACCGTCCAAACCGGCCCGGTGCAGCAGGCGCTGATGAAATGCGCTGCTATGCGAGTGTGTTTAGGGATGATTGATGACAGCACAGCTTCATGAACCATGCACTTATTTACCAAAGCTGTAATTTGTGTTATGATGGACGCGGAGTTATTTTTTTGTGCTGCTGCACTTCGTATCGGGTCACGTATGTTACGAAAGGTTAGAAGTAAAGACGCTGACACCGAAATGAGTGAATAAACTACTCTGTGTTAATCAGTCAAGGCCGTGTGCTGCTGGAGATGAACGACATGTGCTACGTTCAAGATGTTCAGGTGGCGAGCGCTCAGCTCGGGTCAATTGTATCATAGGAAGCCGCTCTAGTTCGTCCTCTTGCTATTTTTTTTCCCCAAAAGAGCACAGTCTGTGTTTTGCTTTGCTTCGATCATTAATCGTGGAAAATCGCCCCGGTCAGCGTCATTAGGCTTACGTCCCATAGTATAGTGATGTGATGGCGATTGTATCATCTGGCGTGCTCGCTTCGCATGCTTTGATTTACCGCACTGACACAGTAATTCATGATAAAGGAGCAACAACCAACTACTGACTGTATAAATGATCTCACCTTTCAGACGCAGGACATTTCTGCATTGTACATCATTTTTAATTGATCTTAGGAAATATTTTGATCATTTAAAATACCAGCTTTCTGATTTTCATAAGCCATAATCATCACAATTAAGACAAAAAAAAGGCTTAAAATATTTCACTTTACATGCAACAAATATGGAGTACATGAGAGTTTTCTGGTTTGAATTAAATAATGTAAAAAATGAGTCCAATTCTTAGTTTAAATATTAGTCCATTTGTCCAAAATACTAGCTAGGGACATAATTAGTCTAATTTCTTGTCAAATCATGTTGAATATATCTAATTATCTGACCAATTATGTCAAATTATTAGGCAATTACAAGTTTAATTGGTCCAATATTAGTCCAATTATGTTTCCAATTACATTAAATTACTTGTCCAAGTATTAATCCAATTATTCGTCCAATGACTTATCTAATTATTATTCCAATCAGTCCAATTACTTTTCCAATTAACTCAGTAACGGAGATTTATATTCCGCTGGCTCTGGTGTCGTCCCTGCATGTATCTGGACACTGTGTTGGACTGCGCATGAATCCGAGCGCGGTGAAATCATTATTATTATTTAACAGTCCATCAGCGTTGACACTCGTGTCGATAAATCACATGATTCGGCTCGATCTGGTTCTCCAGGCTACTGGGAAAATCTGCCGCCACACACGCAGACGTAATAAAAATCACTCAGCTCTTTTCTCCTCCAGTGGATTTTTCTTAAGACTGTGAGTGATAATTGATTGTTTTTGAAAAGCATCTCTGAAAAACGGCTTGTCAGAGAGGGAAGCCCGATGATGCACGCTGGAAAATCCTGCAGCTTCGACCGCACAAACCACAGCACGTTCATTCACGGCTTAACCGATGGTGTTTGTTTTAAACGAGGTCATAAAACCCAACGGCTCACTCACGTTTAATCAGTCAGACCTAATAAAACCCGGTTCGAGGGTGAGAGAGGAAAAAACACGGACAGGGGGAGAAAAAAAAAAAAAAAAACAGAATGTATTGGCCTGCCAGTTTCAGGAGATTTCAAGAGGATCGCTTTCTCCTTGGCTGCTGTACATTCACTCTCTCTCACACACACACACACACACACACACACACACACAC
>JAOVYU010000047.1:878127-888700 GCA_025674565.1 Synodontis membranacea
ATACATATATAAACATAAAAACAGATTTGAACAGATAAGATATATATGATGTGTAACTTACGTTTAATCTTGATTATATATATTCGTGCTGTATAAAAGGGAAGGCAGTCATTTCGGGCATTCCGGGGCCGTGAGTTGGCGCGTTTGTGGCCTAAACAAAAGAAGGGAAATATTGGTAAGTCTGAATCATCGTAATTACCTTGAAAATTGCAGCAAATACACTATATATACAGTGCACTACTGTATATATATATATACTGTAAATAGGTGAACCTGGATGGAATTAAATTAAAATACGTAACAATTAAGTGTGTTAAGCTGGCGGCTGTTACGTTTTGTCTTCTATAAATTTTGACCGATTTTGAACGGTTCTTTCAAGTTTACCATTTTGACTTTACTGTTATTTTTAATGCTCTTAAGGTAATTTAAGTTGTGAGGAAAAGAAATGTTATTGCTGTTACCGATGATTTTCTGTATGTGCTACGACGCTGTACAATTGTGCAGGTCGGGGTTTTTTTCTTCCATTTGGAACCTTCGGATCTGCGTTGCTGCGTTGATGGTGATGGATTCCACCCTCTAAAGGGGAGATAAGTGGATTGCAACTTGCACAAAAGACTATAAGCGAACAACACTGGACGCTGAACTAGTCGAATTTGCAGCTAAGCACATTTTGTACTATTTTTTTCCTTCTAAATACTTTTTTTTTTTTTTTTCCCCATTCTTGGTCAATCTCTTTTCTTTTTTTTTTGTTGGTATTGTGAATTTTGTTTTATTTGACATTTGATATTGTACAGAAAAGTTGATATTCTTTGTCTAAAGGTTTCAAGTGAATGTTTAAGGGAACAAGGAGAAATGTTTTTGATTAAATAGGGAATAGTAATTAAATGGCCAAAGAAAATTAACACACAGCTGACAAACCAGAGTAAAAACAATTTAGCACATAATACAGTTAAATTACACATAAATCAGCAGTTAAATATTGAACATAAAATATTTGATCCAAATCAGATGTCATGACACCAAAAATGATTGAATATAAATACTTACCTCTAATAACCTGGGTGTACGAACAAAAGTACAATATACTCACCTTCTAAACTGCTGTACTGAAAAGGAGAAGAGGGTTTCACATTTACTTGCATAATTATTTCTGTGTTTGTTACACTGAAATTCTTTTTCCTTTTTCTTCCCCCCCTCCCCTCTTTTTAAACATTTCAGTAAAGAAATAAGTTTATTCTTCGTACCTGTCTGTGTCTGAGTCTGCTGGTCATAACGGCTCCTTCCGAGAATAGCACTCTGGTCCCTGTCTATTTAGTTTAGAACCTATTAGTTCTTTGTAGAGACGGGTCACACTAATCCTCTCTCTTTGAATGATAAAACATGCTAATTCTCACGGCACACTGTAGCTAATCGCTTTTGTAAACATGCTAATTCTCGTTGTTTATGCTGTAAAATATCCTATTTCTCTCTGCTCACAGGATGAAACATAATATTTGTCCTAAACTGTGTACTCTATAAAATAAGCTAATGTTATTAGTACATGATATAAAACGTGCTAATTCATGTTTGTGTACCGCATGGGACAAACTCTGCTAATCCACAATCTTCCTGTAGTAAAACACGCTAATTCACATTTTCATAGTGTAAACTGCGTACGTGTGAACCATGCTAACTCTAGCCACTGATGTAGTACAATGTTGTAAGTTTTGAAAGTTCATAATATTTAAGCATGCTAACTCTCCTTGGCTACAGCGTAATCTGTGCTAATTCGTCATTAACATAAAATATGCTAAACCTTCATATTTACAGAACTAATTCATCGCTATGGCTGATGGAAAGCTACTTCTGGGACAGGATTAGCAAAGAGCTGTTCTCTAAGAGCTGTTCTTTTATTCCAGCAGTGATGAAGTGAGTTTTCACTTTCACACCTCGTCAAACCCAGCGCACGCACTCGGTCGCGGATTATTATAGTCCCTCATAAAAATGTAATCAGCGATTAAACCATGTGCAATAAAAAAAAACCTGTATTTCAGATAATAACGTGAAGGTTAATTAGAATTAAACATCTGAGTTCTGATTAGTATTATTATTATTAAGAACTTCAGTCATTTTAGCGTTAGCGTTAACACGTCAGAGTAAGGCGCAGTTTCGGACAGAACGCTGAGGTCACATGATCATAACGACTGATGACATCATCAGTCTGTATCACAGGAAATCTTAGAGGAAGCAGTAGTTTGTCACAAAATATCCATTGTTCTGTCCGCAGTTAACACGGTTAATGCCTTAACGCACAGCTAGCATAAAACACCGAGACGTTTCTCAGGCTCGTTTTGCTGGACTGGAGTTTTGAGGCAAACAAACTTTTAAAAAAGAAAGAAAACACAAGCTTCTGCATTTATCTGCTCGTGACTCCTGTCACATCCTCAACACTCCATTCTCAGCTAGCGACAGGAGACGCCAGGCAATTTCCCACGTGTGAGATGGGATTGACACGATGAGTAAGTGTGTGTGTGAGAAGGACAAAAGCAGTAACCGTTCCAGAAACACTAACACTGTCACCGTTTTATATCCGAAATAACAGTTTAGCGAGGGCGTGAAGTTTATTAGCATCTTCTCTAATAAAAAAAAATCTACAGGACTAAACGAATTCCTCGTGCTGGGATTCTCCTCAACTGTCAGACAATTTTACTTTTCACACCGTAAAATATGCTAATATTCACCACTCACATCATAAAGCATGCTAATTCACCTTTCTTTACTGCACAGAGCATGCTAGTTCTCACTCTAGTGCTCACATTTTCAGAGTGTACATCCACAGAATGCTAATTCTCCATGTTTGAGTTGTAAAAATATGCTAATGCTTCAGTTATACCATAAAATGGTAGCTTTCATTGTTCACGGAGTAAAACGCGCTAATGATTCACTTTTACAGTGTAAAACATGCTAATTCTCACTGTTCACGGTTTAAACCGTGCTAATACATACTAAACCTTTTTCTACAGTGTAAAACATAGTAATTCTCTCTGTTCACGACGAAAACCGGCTAAATCATCGTTTCTCATCTTATAAAACATGCTCATTCACAATTTTGCTTTACAGCAAACATCAGGCTAAACATGTACTTTTTGTGTGTATGTACAACCCAAACATGCTAATTCTTGGTTTTTTTATGCTAATTCTTGTTTTGTTTACAGTATGAAATGTATTCATTCATTTTATAAACAGTGAAAACTCTCATTGTTTATGCTGAAAAATATCCACCTTTGCAGCGCACGACGTGCTAACTCATCGTTTTTCAAGCCATAAAACATGATAATTCTCCTCGTTACCGCGCAAAACTTGTTTATTTCGGTTTGTTTCATGTAAAAAATAATATTTTGGTGTTAATAAATAAAACTAATTCAAATATAACTGAAATGAGGTTAAGTAGACTGGGGTGTCCGTCATGAAGCTATCGTTGTAGATTTAGATTTACCGCAGCTATTGTGTGAAACAGTGCTGTAGGTGTTGTGCTTTTCTGGTTGTAATTTGTTTGTCTATTTATTAAAGAGGGTGTGTGTGTGTGTGTATGTGTGTGTGCCTCAGCATCCTTAATGCCAGAGCACGACGCAAAATCGATCTCTGCAGGAAAAGATGAGTGGACAGAGTGAGAAGAAGGGAGGAGAGTGGGAAGAATGCTTATGAGGAACATCACACACACACACTTCACTCCAAAATTAACCAATGAATCAGGGTTTAAAACAGTAAACCTAACACTGATTTTTTTTGTGCCTTTGTTAAACAGAACTAATGAGACTTTCAACTTGCAGCAATAAAAGCGAAGTGGATCTGATTTATGGGCGTCGCCGTACACACATCCATCGGGTTGGAAGCCACACGTCCGCCGCACGCCTCTGTCTCAAGCCCAATGGCAGTTTGTGACGTTCAGACTCATTTTCATCCACTAATAGCCCACCGTCTATCCCTCCATCGAAGCAGGGAGAGGGAATGAAATCAGGCCCAAGTGCATTAGCTTAATGGTGGACGGCTCGTGTTTCTCCTCCTGGACTCGTATTACATGTTTTATAGCCATAATCACATCGCAGGGCGTTCGGATGTAATCGGTCTGATGTTTTCTCTGGACAAAACAGCCTCCGCAAGTGTTGTTTTTTTTTGTTTGTTTTTTTTAGTTGTCCTTAAAGGAGCAGAAACTTAACTATGCAAATCGTGAAATTAATAATTGCTACAAAACTTACCACATCGTAACGTGTTTTGGAAGTTTTTATAATGATTGGCTGACAAAGTGTACCTTAGGCTCCACCCATTGACGCTTGTGTCGTTTGGAAAAATCAAGATAAAGCTGTCAATCGTGTGTTCTCGTTAGACTATCAGACCACGCCCACTATAACACTTCTGCTGTGTTTTAGCGTATTTTTATTTCATTTCTGATATGCAGGATGATTAATGGGACACTCACGTCTGATATAAGAAACGTCTGATATAATATTTTTATTTCCCACCATGTTGGCTTGGACATTAGCACAGATATTCATTTGTACATCGGTGGCTTTGCATAGATAGACAAGGTCCAAAGTCCGAGGTTTTCAAAGGTGATTTCCGTCAGACCTGTGAATGCATCGCCTCGTTCTCCTCATCGTCTGAAATGTGCATGCGCTCGTTCCATCCAGACTTAAAAACGAGGACGTTTGAGGAAGGTGCTGTGATACAGATTGTAAATGTTTCTGTCTCCCCACAAACGGAAGGAAGATAAAGTCAGGAACGTTCCGTTCGGATCAGACGGATTGGACGTCGTGTAGTGCATTTAAACGTTCGCAGGCAGGAAGACGGACGCACATCAACAGCTTTCTCATCCTGTGAGCTAAAGCGGAAAATACAAACGCTTCACCTCACATTCCCTCATGACTCGTGTGTGTGTGTGTGTCCTGTGTGGTTTCGACAGTTACCTGCATTCTGTCATGGCCGTGTCTGGCTTTTTGACCTTTTAGACCTAATAAAAAAAAAATATATCAGATTAATTTTGCATCCTCAGATTTAGCTCGAAACCACCTATAATGTACTTCAGGAAGGCAGAGCAGAATCACACGAACTCTGCAGGGGTTTACCGTCAACTATCTGAAAATTATTATCAATCGAGAGCAACAGCAGGAAGTAGAACAAAAACTGACAGAGAGTGATGCTTGGAAGCACACGATAACAATCGACAAAGCGTTGCAAAGAGACAAAGGGACAAGCGGGTAGAAACAGGCGAATCGAAGCGAAACACGGAACAGGTGAACACATTAGGGTAATACACCAATCATAAGCAGGAGCTGAGACAGGACTGAAATCAAACAAATGTGCATGTAATATACACGACATTAGTGAGAAAACGAGCAGCGTTCACAGCGACTCGCGCTGAGAGGGGAATTCACGATAAAACCAGTCAGGAAACGAGTGAAGGGGTGGAGTCATATCTTTCTGGAAGACTTGACAGACACCCTGGACATTGCATGTTGGCGTAATTTTTAAGCAGGAGCTAACTAATGTGCTCACAAGCTAAGATTTGTCAATGTATTGTGAAACTAGTTAGCAGGCTGGCTTCACCCTGGTGGAGGTGGAACCAGCCTGCTAGCTATTTTCACAATACGTTGACAAAAAATTAAAAAAAAAAACTCAAATTGCTCACTTCTTGAGCTGGACGCACAGCCTAGCATAAAAACTGGTTTTAGATTCGCGATATAATTGGGTATCATTAGCTAGAAAACGCAGCTGGGTACTTAATTGAATTGACAGCTTAGGTAAATAGCTAGTTTAACAAATGTTGTTAATGTATTTTATTATATACTGATGTTAAAATTCAATATTTGACGCTAGCTCTGCCCAGGTTTACCCAGAGATTAGTTCCGCTTAAGCGGAGTTAATATAACAATGAAGAAATAAAACTAGTATTTTATGCTAAGCGCTACGTTAAGCTGAAGAATTCAAATTAACGCTAGCAAAGATGTCGTGTAGTAAAGTTTGCGATTGGCACAAAAATTCAACACAAGCTTCTCATTGGTTGATTCAGACACACTTGCATTCATCACTGGTTCGTGTCACACTTTTGTAGGAAATGACTGAGGTCCGTTGCTAGTGAGAACACAGGGTAATGATGTTACCTAGCATGTTGCTTCTCATTTGTAACTGCTATGATTAATAAAAAAAAAAGCAAAAATCATGAAGCAACATGAGTTTCAACCTCATTGTCGTGATTGTCATTATCATCTCTTTCACTTCCTTTGCTACTTCTGGTGGACAAACTGTCCAAAATGGAGTTAATCGCGTTACCGTTAGCATAAAGATCGTTCACGCTGAATATAGGAAACCCTGCAATTGGAACTTTTAAGTTGCCTGCGTACTGATCCGACTCCACCAGAGTTTTCTGTCTCTCGTAATACTTAGAGAATTTGTTGAAGATGATGGTGATGGGCAGCGCCACCACGAGGAGGCCGCACACGATGCACAGCGTCCCGATGAGCTTCCCGGCTAGCGTGACGGGATAGGTGTCCCCATATCCGACTGTGGTCATGCTAATCGTAGCCCACCACCATCCGATGGGTATCGTCTGGAGCTCGGATTCATCCTCGTCTCTTTCTGCGAAGTACACAAGCACAGAGAAGATGGAAATCCCAACCGAGAGGAAGAGGATGAGCAGGCCGACCTCATGGTAGCTGTGACGCAAAGTGGCTCCGAGAGATCGAAGTCCCACCGAGTGACGTGCTAACTTCAATATCCTGAAGATACGCATGAGCCTCAGGATCTGCACCACCTTCCCTACGTTCTCCAGCTCCTCACTTTCCTCAGCGTCTGCTTTTTCCAGTGCTAACGTGGCATAAAATGGTATAACAGAGACAAAATCGATGATGTTCAAAGCACTGCTGACGAATTTACGGAGGCACGGTGCCACTGCTAAGCGCACCACAAACTCAAACGTGAACCAGAGTACACAAAAGGTCTCGAACACGACTAGAACCGGATCCTCCACGATTCTTTCATTAGCATCCACTTGGTGAAACTCTGGCATGCTGTGAACACACATGGCCGCGATGCTGATCAGAACCACGCTCAGAGAAACCACCGCTAGCATCTTAGCCGTGAACGAATATCCCGGATTCTCGAGCCTCAGCCACAGCTGCTTACGTATTTCTGAGCACCAGGTGCCTTCAAACTTCTCCACGTCCTTCTCCAGTTCTGAAAGCTCCTCCAGAGAGGAGTCGAAGCTCTCTTGAAGCTGGTCGTCCTCGTTCTGGTCCCAGTCGTGCTCCTTTTCACCCTCTATCTGCTCATGGAACTTGTTGCTGCAGCACGAGTCCAGATAGAGCTCCTTGATGCCCCAGTACTCGAGCTCCTGGCTGAAGCTGAACACGCACAGCTCCTCCATCAGATGGATTTTGCCCGTGTGGTAAAAGTTCAGCACGATACGGAAGAAGCGCGGGTTGCGGTCAAAATAGAACTCGTGCTCCGTTGCGCTATAGTCGTCGCACAGCTCCAGTATGGCCGACTCCGAGCTGCAGAAGAGCAAACACCCGAGACGAGTGTGTGGGAAGCGCCGGAGGACCGAGCGAGACACTTTCTGCTTGAAGCCGCCCACGTTCAAGTTGACGAAGTTCTCGTCGGGGCCGTGGCGGTGCAGGATCTGCCCGTACACCATGATGGGACAGAAAATTCTGGGCGGGACAGAATGCAGGTCGTAGCTACGACTCCATCACCTGAGACACAAAGTCAGAAAGACACTAAATGAGACTGAGGCAAACTAGAAGAATCAAACTTAACAGAGTATCAGAGGATCTTCCAGAAATTGCAGATGTTTTTTTTACTAAAATATGCAGGACGTATTACACAAATATATCATAATATCATTGGAAGTCATCACTGCGAGCAAGTATTAATATCAATTAGCGGTGCAGCATTTGTGAGTAACAGCCAGTAGCCAATCACAGTGAGAAGGCGGGACTTGGCGGTATTCAGAACAGAGATGTTAAATAATTAAACATTTATGGAAGGAGTCTCCAGTGGGAGCAATCAGTGGTAAAGCTTTAACTTCCCAAATGTTCAGGACAGAGGAGATTACGCTTCTTTGCGGTTTCTTGGTAACATGAATTTCTAGAATGAGAACAAAAGAGAGTGTGGTGGTGGAAAAAAATGGAACTCGTCATGTTATCAAGAAAGTGCTGAGCTGTTTTTAAAACATTACCTCATGATTAATAAAACTAAATTAAAGTTGAATAATTATAATAGTAGTTTGTTATAAGAGTGTGGAAGCTTATGTGAAGTTCATAAAGTTCAAGTTTCCCTGCCGTTTTCTTCTTTTGTAAATAATGAATATTATTGTATTAATGTGTATCTAGCATTAAAAATATATGAACTGAAACGAACTGAAAAAAGTGTCATGTTGCATTAATCTGATCCCGAGCTCTTTCTATTTTTGCTCTGCTTCAGTATCTGGTTGCAGTTTAGAGCACCAGAGCACAAAAATCACAGCACAAACGCACAAAAAAAAGAGCCACAACGATCAACTTTATCTGCCTTAAGAGTGAAAACAAGAGTTCTGGGGTGAACTTTCTGAAGATCCGAGTGTCACCGTGCTGAGTGTGATGTGGTGTGCGACTTTTCCAGTGTTCCTGGTGTCTGATTGCATTGTAAAAATCAAGCTTCAACAAACCAAATACTCCTAATGGATATTGATTGCTCTCTCAGAAAGCCAAACAGAAAGCTTTTCACATCACCGTGATCTGTCCTGAGGGTCTCATGGTTCGGCTCTGGAGTGGCACTGGGTTTATTTTATTCTTATCAATAATAACTTTCAGATGAGCATCAAGTGCGAGGAAAAGAACAAGACCGTGAAAAAGAAAGAACAAAAAAAAATTTTATTACACTCTCCTAATCCTGGGTTGTATTTAAAAAAAAAAAATCAAGACGTGCTCTGATTTTTTATTTTTTTTTAACTTCAAAACAGGTTTATGTGATAAAAAAAAAATAATAATAATAATAATTATAATTAATAAGGAATGAAATGTTTTACCTTGAGCTCAGTCTTATTCCTTCCTCCAGCATCATCCCGGGACTTTTCAGAGAGACAGAGAGACAGACAGACAGGACAGCAGAGCGCAAAATAGTGAGATGTTCTGGTCCCGCAGCCGTCACAGAGCTGCTCTGCGCATGCGCGGCATCTGCCAGCCGTATCAGCAGCAGCAGCATCAGCATCAGCACGTGAACGCGCTCACTCGCGTCGCCTCCTCCGGGAGCGCGCATCAGGACATTTGTGACCAAATAAAGAAAATGTGGAGATGATAAACAAACAAAAAAAAAAATGTGAAAAGAGGAAACAGGTTAAAGTTTTAAAGCCTGATTTAAGCTGAAGAGAAACTCATCGCACAAAAAAAAAAACCCAAATAAAACAGACCACATGTTGATTTATTTACAATCTTTATACATTAAAAGGTGAAAATAAAATAGTAGCTTTCTAAACTGGATTATTCCTCCTGCACAACTAACCTGCATTTTAAAATAATAATAATAATAATAATTTGTTCTTGGAATATGAAGCATTGATTTAAAAAAAAAAAAAAAAAAAAAAAAGAGGTAGGAAGAGAAATTTGTAGGAGGAGAAAATTAATTTCACTTCCTACAAATGAATTTATTTTTTATTAATTTTTTTTTTTTTAAACTGTGATTTTTACATGATTTGTTATTCTTCTAATCTCATAGATATTTAAATATACATTTTTATTAGTCCCTCACCTGGAATGTGCATTGATAGTAATAATAATAGTAATAATAATAATAATAATAATAATAATAATAATAATGAGATAGAAATATTAATTACCTAATAATTAGGTAATTAATTAATTAATAGAGTGAGAGTGTCAATATGAAAAACAAAGAGGGGAAAAGGGTACTAAACAGTGCTTTCTCTGTCACTGAAGTGGTGCCATGAAATGAAGACACTTTATGCTTTTAATGTGTATGATTATGATTTGTATGATCTGGAAATGTGGCTTCAGTGTACCTGTATCAGACTCAGGTTTCAGATTAAAGCTTTAGAATTTACACCACAAGTGCACGGGAGGTGGGATCAGTTTCAACTTGTTGAAGGAAAAAGGAACCAAACCACTGTGGATCGCTGAGCGGATTTGATTCCGATCGAGCTTCATTTGGCCGCTAGAGGTCGCTGTAGGGTTAGGGTTGGTCACTCGGCCAGGTTTCTTTCATGTTGGAATAAATTAAGCACCAAGTCGTTTCTGTTAAAATCAATGAGCTGTTTGGTTACAGAAATGCCAGAATAATAAACCGCTAATGACTGAAAGCTGCGAAACTGAATTCATTAAAGAGAAACACGTTAACATGCTCGAGCTCATCAAGAGATTCAGATTGTATGAATATGCAAATTAGAAAGATGTCCGCAAATTTGCATACTGGAACATGATTGGCTCTTATTTGTTTGTCGTGTGTTTGACATTATTGAGTGCATATTAGTTAGGAACATTTTGCGACACCACTGTTGTGACGTTTATTTATTTCATTTCTTTAATCTCTGTCAAAAGCATTCAAT
>JAOVYU010000047.1:918407-930017 GCA_025674565.1 Synodontis membranacea
GATATTGCCGTAACATTTAGCAAACGATACATGTGCAGCGTTAATAATGATAAACCTGTTAGTTTCGGTCCGTCTTCGGTCTTTCTGACAGCGCTGGTAAGATGTTGTGGTCTTTCTTTAACGTTTGTCTCCACCTGCAGGTGAAAGTGGGAGACGCACTTGACCTAATCGTCGAAGAAGACAAAGAAAAGGACACGGTGACCCTGAAGAGAGTCGTCCTGAAGAAGATCGTCGGAGTTACAAACGACGGAGAGAAACAGAGAGTCCTGCTGAGAAGCTGGAAACATCTCCAGCTTCCCAAACAAGACGCCTTCAGAGAATAAACAACGCTGGAACGAGTGACGTCAGAATGAACTTTATAATGCAGACGAAGTTTAACATAACGGTCGACTGACAGAATTTAACCCAAGTTTTCACAACATGGTATAGAGATTTCACTCGAGGTTTAGTCGAGAAACTGTACAGGATTATTTATAGGTAGAGTAGAGGATTATCTTGTGCTATAAAATATTTTGCGTATATCAGATATTAAAGTGTCACTTCACGCCAAGTGTTTGATCTTTTTGTCACCTGAAATATCGCATCATCCAATAATGCAGATCAGAATTAAAAGTAAAACTATATATAACTATTTCATTAATGTACAAGTGTCTTTTTGTTTACTTATAGCTAAAGTTAAAAAAAAAAAAAAAAACTCACATCGCATCTTGTCTTTGAGAAAAACCGTCATTTCTTTTGTGTACCAATTCCACCATCATGTGCTAATTATTTAATTATAAATAATAATTTATGTACTTCTGAGATAAGTTCTAAAGCCAAATATCTCAAATGAGTACAAATCAAAATTACTGATGGTCTTTTAAAAAAAAATTGCTTGGGATAATTTGTAGACCACAGCAATAAAATACCTTGAAATAATTTGCATTTGGGGGAAAAAAATTACAATATTTTGAAATAAATATTTTGTGAAAAAATTTAAAAACTTTATAAATATTAATATTTGGATAAATAAATAAAAAAAATTTATATTTCGAGGAAAGAACATCGCTGTACTTGGAAATAATTAATATTTACCAAAAAGAAACTTATTTGAAATAATATCTGTGGGGAAAAATTAACGATACTTTGAAATGATTAATAATAATTTAATAAAAATATTAACATCACAATTGTTCATTTGTAGTTAGAAAAGAAAACAGCAATACTTTTAAATATTTTATATTTGAGGGGAAAATCATTAACGCTTTAAAGTTATTAGTATTTGAGGAAAGAAAATAGCAATTCTTTGAAATAATATGCGGTGGAAAAGAATACTTAAATTCTTCATATTCTTTGAAGAAAACGGCAATACTTTAAATAATTCATATTTGAGGAAAAACTTGGCAATACAATTCATTAATGTTTCATATCTCGGGACACCACAGCTATACTTTGGAAATAATTAATATTTGGGGTACAAACAGCAATACTTTGTAATAATTTAATACATGGTGGGATATTTTTGAATTTCAACAAGGATATTATTACAGGATCTCGGGTGCGTTTATATTTTTTAATCTGTTTTTACGTTCATCCTCCTGTCGTGAAGGGGAGGTCGATGCAGATATCTGAAGCGTACATTTTTCTTTAGTCTTCCGAATGCAACATAAAGTGTTATTACATCATAAAATATAAGAGCCAATCAGGTTCCATTATGCAAATTCATGCAGTGAATGTAGGAGAAGAGGGCGGGGCATGTGGGTTTTGTAGTATTTTTAGTTTACATACCTTGTGTAACTTACTGTTATTGGCTGGCTCCTTCTAATCACGGCTTCCGATGCAATAGAACATGCAATCCGATTTCTGGACAGTGATTAATTTAAGCGTTGATATGTGGGAGGGGCTAACTTTATTGCGAGCACGTCCTCTGAATCTGTTTAAACAAATGCTAATTACGTATTAATCAGTCTACTAGCTAGCATGTAATTAGCTACAGTAAAGCTACAACAGTGTCATTTATTTTTAAAGCATCTACGTCCACGAAATTCGAACCGCGAAGTGGCGAGGGTCGACTGTACTCGCAAACATGTCTCAGGTCCAAACGTTTAACGATTGCGGTTTAGACTGAATTACAAAAAGAAAAGAAAAATACAAACCAGATGTGTTTCTGATGAGCTTTTATTTAAAAATAGTTATCGACCTGTTCCTATATTTTAGTATACACTGCAGCTAGGACATAAAGTTAGAAAAACACCAGGGCTGCAACATTAGAATGAATTAAAAACAAAAAAATATAATATAATATAATATAATATATATATCTCTGCCATTACTAAAGTGACTTGTAACTAAAGATGAAATTCTTTCCACTTCTGTATTTGCTAGCCTAAGGCTACGATAGCTTATTTATTAAAAGTTAGAAGTACAATAGCTTGGCATGTTAATATTATTCCTAATCTGTCAATAGTGTCATCATTAATTAGCTTCACTGTTGTTGTTGTTGTTGTAGCTACATCTTATAAACAAGCACCTACGTAAGAGGGCCTCGATAAGGATCTTGTCGTTTACAACTTGCGCTCGTGGTCTTGTGCAAAAGTTGCGAGTTCGTTCACACGTCTCAGTGGTGTTAGGAACATGACACAGTGCTATTCGATCTCTTGGCCTTTTTCAGGATGTCACATTTCTTGCGATTGGGGCGCCTGCAGCGCTCGTCGATGCTGGGAACGCATTCGTAGTGCCACACTTCCTCCATTTTTTCTGCAGGATACACAGCCTCGACATAATGGCGGATGAGTCGGAGTCGCACGGGGTCGAGTTGTTTCTTGTTGCAGGCGCCCGAATGGTTGTACTGAAGCCTCAGGTTCTCGTGCGTAAAGAGTTCGGGAAAGAGACGGACGAGGAGACGGGCGGCGAAATTCCCGACCGAGAGGCTCTGCTGAACAATTTCTCTGACTTCAGAGTCCGTGAGTAGGTATGAGGAAGGCACTGGGAAGTCCGGAGAGGCAACCTTGAGATCCTCCAGAGGAATCTTACAAAAGTCTTTGCTGCTTTTTTCAGGTGGCAACGAGGGCACTTCGAACTCCTCTTTCGAACGATCCGAGGCGATTTGGCTGGCAGTTACAAAGTCTGCGAGATCGGGATCTTGATCCGAGGTGTAGATTTTCCGCTGGTGCTGGTACGAGCGGCGCTGCTCCGTGTCTCTACGCCTGCATCTTTCATCGAGCTTCCCTACAAACTCGAGGGTCCAGACTCGGTCATTTTTAGCTCGAGGGTAGAGCAGTTGGACGTAATGGCGGATGAGATTGACCCGGATGGGATCCAGCTGCTTTTTTCCCAGTGAGCCACTACAGTTGTAGTGCTTGCGATTATTTTCTTGCGTGAACAGTTCAGGGAACATGAGGACCAACAGACGGGAGGCGAAGTTTCCGATGGACAAGCTGCTATTGTATATGCCCCTTAACTGCTCCTTCGTCAGGAGGTACTTCTGCGGGACTTCAAAATCTGGGTGAGGGATGTCCATGTTGTTGAAGTCAACAGGTTCAAGCAACAGCCTTTTCGACCTCCGATTACACTTTTCGTAGTCGGAAAAATCACTGATCTTCACGATCGAGATGTCATCAGGGAGAGAAATGGAACTGTAGATCTCCTCAGGGTGGCTTTCCTGATCGCCACCATTGGCAGAAACAATCTCGAGGGCTTCCTCCATTCGCTGCACACACAACTGCAACCACGTGTCTTCGGGCATTTCTGGAAAATTTGCCTCCACGTATCTGCGGATAATCTCCAGTCTGTCCGAATTGACCATCAGCTCTCCGACAGTCCTGTGACCCTCAGGAAGTCTCCCTTCCTCGAAAACTTCGGGAAAGAGTCTGTTCAACAGGAATATGACAAACTCCTCGGCTGACGTGATGTCGTCAGGATTTTCTCCACTTTCTTGGGAATCAAACACAAGATCTGGTTTGATTTGGCCAAAGTGGCTACCGTTGACGGTGGCGTTCTCGCCGGAATCCAGCGACAGTCTCTCGTCTTGTCCGTCCTCGTTGATGAAGTGGCAGCCGAGGTTTTGGTCCACGTCAAACCCGGACCGTTTCCCACAAACCTGCCCGCTCTCCATATCCTTCTGAGCCCAGAAACGGTTAAAAAAGTCGTTGATCTGTGGCAGGCACTCGTTCGGCCATACGTTTCCGCTCTTGACCAGCGGGTAGCAGGACTCCACGTAGTTCCGTATGAGTTGAAGGTGCAAAGAATCCAGAGCGGGTTTGCTGGCGACACCGCAAGCTTGGCAACCGTGGGCGCATTCTTTAGCTGTGAAAAGCTCCGGGAACAGCTGGACTAGCAGCCTGCACCCCAGTTCACCAGCTGTAGAGGTCTGCTCCATCAAGTGACCCAATTCCTCTCTGGTCAATCGGTATTCCGGCGGAGGCTGGAATTCCATAGCCGTCTCTGAAGGCTTGATCTGCTTCTTGATGCGCGTCACTTCAAGGGAAAGAAGGTCCACCTTGCTGTGAAGCTGAGACATGCTGGAGTTCAAACTGTTGAGGATGAAGAACACCTTCTCGAAAAGCGGATATAGCTGAGAATCGGAAGATACCGGAGATGTAGAGGACCTGGAAGATGACGCAGCGTCAAACCTTACGTGAATCGGGCTGTCTAACTTTGGGAAAAGGATCCCGTTACGGCTAACCCGGATCCCAGGTTCGTGCTGATCCATGCTGGATGCGGCCTTTTTCTCCGTGATGCGATGGGAAATGCCATATAAAGGCTTCCTGTATGACGATATAGTCCTGTCCTGGGGGGATCTTGGTGTTTCTTCTGAAAGCGCATGTTGGAAAAGGTCATCCACCTATAAAAGGAAACAGACAGGTTGCTGCGAAGAGCTCAAGGCTACCTGTGTGGGTTTTAATTATTGACATTTAAGAAATGAATCTCTTCTTCTTCACCTGCAAAGTTACCTTGGCCTTCTTGCCACCGGTCGACTGGTTCTGCTCCGAGTAAAGGCCGCCGAAGCCGCGTGACGCGGATCTCTTAGCGATCCTCTGAGTGAGGCAGTTCAAAGACTTGTCCTCCAAGTTCTGTTCCGTCTCAACTTCTGAAATGCCATCTGTGTCCTTCTCAACCTTAACCTCTGACAGAAATAAACGTGTGTGTGTGTGTCAATACGCCCTGTTCGGGTACAACTTCCACAAGACTTCTTTCTTAATATATGCCAGTACTGATTTTTTTTATTTTTTTTTTAAAAATACATCGATCATACTACTGGTATGGAAATTACGCTGATTTTACTGTTTGTTTGGGAAAATTTCAACCAAAACGACCCTCAACAGCATCTTATTCAGGATGTGATGGGCGTTTAAACACAGAGTGATGCTTCTGAACAATACTGTGAAAAAACTCTGATGTAATTTATAATATATATAAATCTGGCACAAGCCTAGGTAATAATAAAAAAACCCATAAAAACCTATTACGTTTATCAAGCGCATGTCCATCTGATTTAACGCCAGACTCAGACGAGCTCATTTCCTGGAAAAACAAACAAACAAACATATAAATGACGTAATTTTAATATTATAATTGTGTATCTTATATCAAAACAGGATAAGCACATTTTACGATGATTACGATACATTAAGATGATAACAATACATGAACACACGATGCTTTGAACTGAATCAAATAAGTAAAGTTACATACATGTGCTAACACGTATTTCTTTATATACTGATAGCTCCGCCTCCTGTATTCTGATTGGCCAGTAGCCACCTTGTGTTCGCGGGCTGTCATCGATCTGACCAATCACAATCCAGAACACGTTCTGGATGTTCTTCTTCTTCTCCTTCTTGTTTGAAAATTAAACTCTCTGAGCATTGGATTTGTTATTAATCATATGCAAATAACGCATGAATTACTAATGAGCTCATTTACATATTTGTTTCATTTAATCTGTCATGTAACATGTTTCTGTTCCATCTGAGTAAAAAGAAAGAATAAATAAATAAATAAATAAATAAACACATAAATAGGGTTACAGGGTGTGGTGGAGGATTCTAACACACTTGATAAGTGTTCACTAGTTAGTGGAGCAGCAGCCAATCAGAGCGCAGAGGGGGGGCGGGGCCTGTCGGAAAAGAAAAGGTGGTGAAAGCAAAGACTAAAACTTGCACCCGTTCACGTCCTCATTCTTTCAGTGGATTTGGGATTAAAACCCCACGCTCCCACCACACACCGGAAACTCCCCGGAACACCGACACACACAGTGTCACGCGTGTCAGGAATGTTTGTGTTGTTTTTGTTTTCACGGACCGGAAGTGGATCTGCGCGGTTTTTTTTTGTTTGTTTTTTTGTGCGCGTGTGCGTGTGTCCCGCGCGTGACGTGTGCATTATCGTGTTGCCAGATTGGAGTTTTCTCCGCAGGGTTTTTGGGAATGTTTTGCTGCTTTAATGACGTCGCGCGGATGAAGCCCGTGTCGCGCGGACTGGAGGGAGAGAGTAGTGGGCTTAATCGAGTTTAAGGCTTCATATGAAGGAGGAAAAGAAAGAATCCAATCCAAACCGAGAGAGAGAAAGAGAGAGAAAGAGAGAGACACAACAAACAACGGGACGAGTTTTCTCTCTCTCTCTCTCTCTCTCTCTCTTGTCACTTCATTTTTTAAACTCACCCCGGCTTTGTGCGTGTCGCGCGGTCCCTCACGCGGCCATGCGCGCGCGCCCCGTGCGTCTGATCCACGCGTGACTCCTGGCTCTCCGCGTCTCCGTGTCCCCGTGGCCGCGCGTGACGTGACGGTTTTGTCGGCGCTGTGTCATTTCCGCAGCTGCACGCGCACTGTGGACTGTGTGTGTGTGTGTGGGGGGGAAAAAAAAAAAAAAAAAAAAAGTGGGCTATTGGCTCGGTCCTCACTCGCCTCCTCCCCGGGCTGGACATGAAGGGCACTAGGTAGGGTGCGCACTAGGCACTACAGTAGGGTAGGGCGCGCACCGAGCCAATTCCACAGCGCGCGGAGTTTCACCAGTGGGTAAAAAAAAAAAAAAAAATCACAAGTGAAATGGAATATAAAGAGCTTTACAGTGTGAAGTTAAGAACAAATAATAATTTAGATATATATATATATTAAATTCGTTAAAAATAAAATGCTAAATTGGCCCTGATAATAATAATAATAACAATAATAAGAATAAAAATAATAATAATAAGTAAATAATAAATAACAAAAATAATAATAATTAATAACGATAATAATAAATAATAATCAATAATAATAATAATAATAATAATAATCTGCTGTTTATAGGTCACTTAATTCCTGATATTTTAAGCTTTATATTTTATTAACTAATTACTTTTATTATTTATTGACATCATTTACAAAACTCACCTTTAGTCAAAAACTAGTGGATTAGTCAGGACAGGACCAGAGTCAGAGTCAGTGAGTCAGAGTCAGTGAGTCAGAATTAGTGAGTCAGTGAGTCAGTGAGTGAGTGTTTTCTGCTCAGTGTACCAGAATTTTGTTCATTAACAGCATTTAATCTGCATAATTAAATTTCACATGAGTTCCCCTTTAAAGTGCTCAAATGAAATCATCATCATCATCATCTCTATCTCTCTGTCCATGCTCGGTGGCTCTGAAGCTCATCACCGATGTCTCCATCACGCTCTATCACTCCTTCAGCGGCCTGAGAGTAATCATTATTCAGCTAATGAAGCCTGAGATATTACTGGGGGGGGGGGGGGTATATCCTTATGAGGACCAAATGTTCCACAATGAAAGTAAGAGCTGATAAATGTGAATGATCCTCTTGAGGTTTAACAAAATAAAAAAATTAAAAAAAATAAATAAAGAAAGAAAAAATAAAGAGGCAAAAAAGTTTCCTTTCCCGATGTTAAGGTCAGGTTTAGGTGCAGCACAGCGTTAATTACCTGCATTAATCATTATACCAATGGAAGGTCCTCACGTGTATAGAAAAACTAACGTATATATAAGTGTGTGTGTGTGTGTGTGTGTGTGTGAGATCAATCAAACAGTGAGGCTTAAACTTGCTGAAACATGGGACTGATCCTCTTACATGCCTCGTTAACTTGTTGTAAAAAAAAAAAATCTTTTATCTCAGCGGAGAGAAAAGATTATACTAAATGATACTATATTATATAGAACATAATTCATATACAATTATATTATTTTTATTAAAGCATGAAAAAATATCTACTTTAAAAAAAGCAATAAAAATAATTAGATACATAAAAACTAAAATATTGTTATTCAATATAACACAAAAGTAAACATGATAATAATAATAATAATAATAATAATAATAATAATAATAATTCTGCATGTGGTAAAAGTTGAGCACAAAAGGTTTTTTATTATTATTATTATTATTATTATTTAGATAAACTATTGTTTGTGATAAGATTCATGTACATTTTACATGCTTTAATAAAAAATAACAGAAGTTATATTAGTGCAGATCCTGATGGTGTTTATTAGTGTAAAACACGGTGTTAATTCATATTACATTTTTCATATTTAATAAAATTCTTATTACTGATTAGAAAAAGTAATATTACACTGCCTGTGTGTGCTGCAATGACACAGAGTGGAGTCGAGGTGGTGCTACTGCCCCATGAGCCCCTACACACACACACACACACACACACACACAGGTGTGTCATCAGCCTGCTCCAGAGTCTCAGAATCTCCAAACCACAAAAATGTCCATCTCCCATGAGAAAAAAAACAGAGACCAGCTCACGTTACACACAGCCGTGATACTGACGGCCATTAATCACACACACACACACACACACACACAGTTTACTCTGAAGGGAAAAATCAAAACAATTAAGAGATTAAATTCCACACCGGAAGGCGTATAAATTAAAACATGTGTAATATTTCCATATTCCATCCTGATTATTCAACAACACTTTATACAGTAAGTGTCTGAAAATACTCGTCTCTGATTGGCTGGCTGCTCTGCGTTATTAGACATGATGGATAACCTTTGGAGCAGTGATTAGGTTTTCACCCTCACACTGGAAGTGTGTAACCATGACAACGGTCATAAATGACACTTTACGCTAGGCGTCTAAAGATGAGTTCTGCTAAGTGTGAGACAGTCAGGGAGATTAAATAAGGAAAAGAACAAAGGAAGGGAAAAGAGAAAGAGAAAAGGAAAGAAAATGAAGGAGAAGGAGAACAACCTGTGTGAAAGAGAGTGAGAATAAAGGAAAGAAAAAGAGAGCAAGAGTGGAACAGGAGAGGACGTGAGAGAAGAGGTTTGTGTGTGTGTGTGTGTGTGTGTGTGTGTGTGTGTGTGTGTACGCGTGACCCGCACTGCTTCACACCCTGAGCGTCCCGGTGCGGTCGCCGCGGAAACCACAGGCTGCCCAGCCTGGCGCCGAGTGGATCGATACCACAGTGCTTCCTGCCAATCTGCGCCCGCCGCGCACACACACACACACACACACACACACACACACACCTCTCATCAATTATTAGTGTCAGTGCTATAGACACACAGACACACACACAGGTAGCTCTCCGTACCCACAGCACACACACAGTCACACAAACACACAGAGGAACTCCCAGTCACAACACACTCAAATTCTCTCCACACACACACACACACACACACACACTCACACTTAGTGCACTTATACAAATTCTCTCTCTCTCTGCACACACTTGCACAATTAGCACACATAATTAACACACACTTAGCACACACACACATGCACAAAACTCCACAGGTGTATAAAAGTGTTCAGGAACCAATAATCATAGCATCAGTTGTGGGTTGGGGTCACATTTTATTGCCATGGCAACCAAAGCAACACATGACATGAACAGTGTGAGACATTACAATAAACCTAACAGGAGCAACAACGTCGCTAATGCTAACGCAGCGTCTTGTGCTTCCGTAAAAAAAAAAAACGGGGGAAAAGCGTTAAAACACGCAAACAACGTTGTCCGTGTTGTCGCTGTTGTCACGGCGATGCCTCAGTGACTTTAGAAGTAAAACATCGTAAAATCATCCGATGGGTCTTACAGAGATCGTCTGTTCCTCTCAGCCAGCTCGGTCACCGATGGAGTCGACGAAAAAAAGTAAATTCAAGATGTTCGGACCAGCTGACGTGTTGAGGATGGAGTGCAGACTCCGGGCTCCGTGCGGGTCGATCAGAACCTGGTGACGGCGCTGGCGATGTTCTCGAGAGCTGAGCGAGCCTCTGACGCAGGGAAACGCCGGATAGCCTCCAGCGCTGTGCTTCCATGCTGAGTGCAGAGATCAACAGCCTGCTTCACTCCACCTCCCGATCTAATCCCATTCCACAGCTGGAGAGGACAGAAACACGGCATTAAGCGCACGCACACACACACGCGCACACACACACACAGTGTTCACAGTACTGCAGTTTACATCACACCTGACCAGGCGTGGCATCTGATTGGTTTTAATGAAAACCTGCAAACACATCGGCAATTTGGGAAGACTGATGACCCCACCCTAATCTTGTCTTGAATGTCTGATCTGTCCGATCTAGTCTGGTTTTGTCTTGTTCGTCTGGTCTGTCTCTGTCTGGCCGTTTCCCCCTGGTCTCGTCTCGTCTCCACAGCCTGTCTTCTTTCATGACTGTCTGATCTTACATGTCTTTTTCTGTAGCGTCTTGTCTGGTCTGTCTAACCCATCGATCTACTCTGATCTTGTCTTGTTAATCTTTTCTGTCTGGCCCTGATTTCATATTTGTCTGGTCTGGTCTGTCTCTGTCTGGCCAAGTCCCTCTGTCTCGTTTTGTCTTGTTTGTCTGTTGTGTCTCCGTCTGGCCGCGTCTGGTCCAGTCTGACTGCTCCTGACTGTATCCGTGTCGTCTCATCTCTTCAGCCTGTCTTTTTCATGACTGTCTGATCTTGTCTGGTCTGACTGTCTGGCCCATCAGGACTGACGTATCTAGTCTGATCTCCTCTTGTCATGCCTTATTAATCTAATCTGTTTGGTGTGGCCTGTTTCGGTCTTGTCTGTCTGTCTGTCTGTCTGGACCATCAGGTCAGTCTGATCTCATCTTGTCTGTCTGATCTTGTCTTCTCTGTCTGTCTCTTTTCTGCCTGCTTGCTGCAGTTTATCTGTCTGTCCTGATCTAGGTTCGTCTTGTCAGTCTGTCCTTATGGTGGTTGTTTGTCATAGTGTCTAGTTCTTATTTTAAGAGAATTCCAGAAAGACACACACACACACACACACACACACACACACACACAATTAGTGCTGTGGGTTTGCTGAAGGCATTCTGGAAATGTGATTTGCTGAAGAGAGCTTATGGGTGAGAGGTTAAAAATGAGAGAGAAAGAGAGAGAGAGAGAGAGAGAGAGAGATCACTCTGTCTATCTTTCACCTTATGTGTAACTTCTCTTTCTTTCTCTTTCTCATTGTTTCTTTCACTTTCTTTCACTGTCTCACTGTTTTTTGTGAACTTTAGTTTTTTTTTGGCTTCTGGTGAACCCCAAAGACCTCTCAATCTAAGCGCACATCAGTGTGTGTGTAACCGTGCACACCTGACAGCAGGGATGGAGAGAGCAAGGTGAAGCGCAATGTGCAAGGTTTAGTGTGTGTGTGTGTGTGTGTGTGTGTGTGTGTGTG
>JAOVYU010000047.1:967678-987822 GCA_025674565.1 Synodontis membranacea
TATTTATTTATTTATTTACCACTTTTATCAGGACTGATAGACACAGAAACCTCACCTCCTTTACTAGGACCAACAGGTACAGAAGCAACACACAGAGGCCACACCTCCATCATGACTGACAGGTACAGAGGCCACACCTCCTTTACTAGGAAAGACAGGCAGAGGCCACACCTCCATCATGACTGACAGGTACAGAGGCCATGCCTCCTTTACTAGGAAAGACAGGTACAGAGGCCACACCTCTTTTACTAGGATTGACACACAGAGGCCACACCTCCATCGTGACTGACAGGCACAGAGGCCACACCTCCTTTACTAGGAAAGACAGGTACAGAGGCCACACCTCTTTTACTAGGAAAGACAGGTACAGAGGCCACACCTCTTTTACTAGGCAAGACAGGTACAGAGGCCACACCTCCTTTACTAGGAAAGACAGGTACAGAGGCCACACCTCCTTTACTAGGAAAGACACACTGAGGCCACACCTCCATCCTGACTGACAGGTACAGAGGCCACGCCTCCTTTACTAGGAAAGACAGGTAGAGGCCACACCTCTTTTACTAGGATTGACACGCAGAGGCCACACCTCTATCCTGACTGACAGTTACAGAGGCCACGCCTTCTTTTCTAGGACTGACAAACAGAGGCCACACCTCCATCATGACTGACAGGTACAGAGACAACGCTTCCATCGTGACTGACAGAATGAGACCACGCCTTCTTTGCCGAGGCCAACGCCACATAGGTCCCGCGTTCTCTCCTTTTCGTTTTTTCACATAATTATTTATTACCATGGCCATGCATGACGCCATTATTCATGTGCTATAGACATGTTATTACACTTCTATAGAGTTTAGACTCTCTGCAGCGTTTATCTGAGACCTGAGAGGTGTTTTTTCTCTTCACTTAATGAGACTGTAATGGATATCGGCCACATTAAAGACATTTTAGGTAACGTTAACGTTTTCCTCCACAGTTTAGTTTAAGCTCGCCGGTACGGATGAGTGAACACCGGAGTGTGTGTAAAGCGACACTGAGGTAGAGCGGAGCGTGGAGAAATCACTTCCGAAACAAAACACGTTAAAAGTGAAAGCCTTGACGTGCCACAAAGGAAACCATGTCTGGCCTTGATTTACTGATACACACGTTACGAGTAAACAGACGCACAAACTGTCCAAAATAATCTGACTGATGTTCTCGGGGTCCTAAATTCCCCTGTGTTTATGTCCTCAGGGTCAGCCTCGTGTTCCAGCTTCATGTCCATACTGTAGTTTTACACCACACTTCAGATTTTTCCATTAATGGCAAACTGAGGTGAGATATATTCTGTATATATTCGTTATGGTTTCTTCATGAACAGCTCACTCACAGAAGACGCTCCACATAAACAGATTAAAAACATTTACCGTTTGTGGAAGGAGCCTCCGGTGTCAGTGATTTGTACCAGAGGTAAAGTTGTAACTTTATATGCCTTAATGTTTGCGTGTAACATAAGAAGAACGTGTGAAAAGTTGTGTCGTTCTGTAATAACTTGTGACGGTAAGCAGGCCGTGTTAGCGTTAACGTTAACAATAAGGCGGGCGATTAGCTGACTGAAAACCAGCACCTTGTTTGTGTAAACGCACCGTGAGAGAAGTTCGTCAGGTGGTGTGTTGTCACTTTGTGTGACACGCAGTTTAACCTTTGACCCCCCAAACACTTTGGCCATGTGGTGTTGTGTTTCTTCCTCGCTGGTGTGTATCTGTGTGTTTAACGAGCACAGAGTGTGAGTGTGTGCTTTGGCAATCAGCGCCGTGCTTTTCTCTGTTCCCTTCCTTAGCCTCGGCATGAACCTGAGAGCCGAGCATTATGACTCTCTCTCTCTCTTTCGTGTATCCGATTTCTACACGCACATGCACATGCACATACACACACAAACACTAAGACGCACACACACACACACGCACACAAATACTAAGACACACAGATACGGAGGTGGCAACTTTTACTAGTTTCCTCGCTGACAGATGAAGACAGAGAGAGAGAAAGAGAGAGAGAGAGAGAGCGAGAGGGAGAGAGAGAGTATCCTGGCTTCATCTCTGTCTGCTTTCATGTGCTTTTGTAAAATAAGCTGACGGAGAGGGGGATGAGAGGGAGGAGAGAAGGAGAGAGGGAGAGAGGGAGAAAGGAATGTATACAGCAATAGACAGTCTAAGCTGTAAAAACTGAAACCTGAGACATCAGGAGGGATCAGATATCAAGAGAGAGGAGTGGGGAAGTAAAAGCAGAGCCAGAGAGAGAGAGAGAGAGAGAGAGAGAGAAGGAGAAAAAGAGGTATAAAAAAGTAAAGAGAGAGCAGAACAGGGAGAAAGAGCGGGGGACAGAAAGAAAAAGAAACAGCTTGAGAGGACAGAAAGATAGGGATAGATAGAGAAGTAGAGAATGAGAGAGGGAAAAAGGAAGAGAGAATGTTACAGGGGATAAGGAAGGCAAAAGCGAGTGAGGGAAAGATAAAGAGAGGCAAGGAGGAAGGATGGAAAGATATAGGAATGTAGGGATGCAGGAAAAGAAGGGGAGACAAAAGAGAGGTGGAGAAAATGAGGAAGAGATCAAAGATGACCGGTGGAGAAATAAAGAGCTTAAAGGAAGAGAGGAGAGACAAAGTCAAGATCTAAAAGGAGAGAAGGATGGAGAGAGACATAGGGAAAGGAGAGACAGACAGACAGATGGACAGATGGACAGATAGATAGATAGATAGATAGATAGATAGATAGACAGACAGACAGATAGATAGATAGATAGATAGATAGATAGATAGATAGATAGATAGATAGATAGAATGAGATGAGCAAAGTCATAATTTTTCATGAAAGGAATGATAGAGAAGTATAGAGAGAGAGAGAGAGAGAGAGGAGGACAAAGAGAAAGAAGAGAAATGAGGTTAATGTTTATACAGAGAAAAGAACAGATAGACAGAGAGAAAAGGTGAAAAGTAAAGAGACAGTTGGAAGGATAGAAAGTTTTTAAAGCATTCTATCAGAAAAGAACGAGTGTAGAGGAAAAAGTGGGTAGAGTAAAAAATGAAGAAGTGAAGACTTACAGATACAGAGAGCTATGTAGAAAGCAAGTGACAAAGAGTGATAGAAAGAGTGAAAGAAGATAGAGAAGAGAGGAGTGTGGGCTTGGAGGGAAACTTGGCGAAGCTGGTCGGGAATTTTATCGTGGTGTACAGTGACCTACTCCAGTTACTGCCCACACCGAGTCCTGTTCCACATCTCATTACACACACAGACGGAGAGAGAGAGAGAGAGAGACGGAGAGAGAGACGGAGAGACGGAGAGATTTGCAGCCAGTTTGTCTCTAATAATAAAAACGGCTCCCTCATCCGAGGCTTTGTCAGAATTTACAGTGCCGTCTCAGAGAGCATAATTAGAAAGATAAATTAAATCCCTCGTTCCGTTACGAGTGTCCGTCCTCCACAGAAATCCTTCTCTCTTTCTTTCTCTCTCTCTCTGTCCTTCTCTCCAGCATTCCAGCTCTCCTCTTTCATGTGCTGCCATCGAGAGTATCGTGTGATGCGCTCCTGTGCTCCTGCTCTCTGTCTCTCCTTCAGCCTGGAAAAGAGACAGAGAAAAAGAGAGGGATAGGCAGAGAGAGAGAGAGAGAACAAATGTTAATGACGTAGATTTGGATTTAGATTTATACCTCAGTGCTGTCGAATTCTGGGTTCTGATTGGTCAGAAAGTGTTGATTCATTTCCTAGAGCAGCAGCTGTGACAGCAGGTTCACGATCACGAGCTCGTTCTGATACGTTATCGTTTCTATAGTAACGACTACTGATAGCGGCTATAACGTGAGAAGAAGCTTCGCGTAGCTATAAACGGACAAAAAGTTTATTGTGTCATTTCTTAATCACAATCATTGCTGTGGTATCAGAGGAATAAAATTTCGGGAGTAAAACGTGTAAAGTTTCATCTATTCCCTCTCTCTCTCTCTCTCTCTCTTTCTTGCTTAATCTATTCTTTTTCTTTCTTTTTTCTTTCTTTTTCTCTCCGTATCTCTTTTTTTCTGTCCCGTTTCTCTCTCTCTCTCTCTCTCTCTCTCTCTCTCTCTCTCTCTCTCTCTCTCTCTTCAAATCTTAAACTCTTAATTTCTCCTCTCCTCTCCTCTCCTTCACGTTCTTTTTCTTTTCTTTTTCTTCTTCCTTTTCATTTCTCTACCCCTTCTTTAGCACTTCTCTTTCCCTCTTTCTTTTAATCCCGCTATCGTGTTTCTCTACCCAGAAGTATCACACCATCAGTAAATAACTCACAAAGGAAAAATTATTAAATTGCATTCGATGATTTTTCTTAAATTCACCTTTAGCGACGCGATAGTTCAGTGGTCATAGAAATCCCGCCAGAGATCCTTAATCCTGCTTGTCGTCAAGGTTCAATTTATACCTCATTCATGTCGACGTTTCAGAGCTAGCGTTCGATACCAACTCTAATCGCAGCATTTTGTTTCCCTTGTTTTTTGCGTGTTTTGTAAATAATTTATCGACACATCTGTGAGAAATGTGAACGTCCTTTACCGGTTCACGCAACTTTCTTCCATCGTCACGCCTCCGTTTTGTCTCTACGTGACATTTTTTGGCTCTGTGCTAGTTTAACGATAAACCTTAGCTTATGCTAGGCATCCTACGTGTGTTGTCACGACTTTATCCAGTTAAAAGTTGATTGTGATACGATACCCTGCAAATGTATATGTAATACTTCTGCTATAGATAGTGACAGAGAAACAGAGGCAAGGAAAGAGAGAGAGAGAGAGAGAGAGAGAGAGAGAGAGATGGAGAGAGAGATGGAGAGAAGCGAGTGAGCCGTTCAGATTTTTTGCGATCATATGAGACGTATTTAAAGCGTTCTCTTGTCCTGTGGGTTTTATCATAATGTCGTTTAGCGCTAAACGTCGAGCGCTAACTGGGTGATGAAATCCAGCGTAACCTCCTGCTGATTAACTGAAACGTCTCGGCTGTAACAAGTACGGGAAAATAAAACCTCCTCCGGGATTTAAACGCTGACCAAAAAGCAGCCTGAATTACAGAGCTGGCGTCTCCGGTCACGACCTTCATCTGACCCCGTAATGTGACAATGAGTTCAGCTGGACTTTTGTTTTTGAAACAACTTTCAAAGGTTTTTTTTTTTTTTTTTTCTTTTCAGTTTTCTACTCAATCATCCGAGACGTGTTTGGCGTGAAGTTTGCTTCTCTGGAGCTACGAGGCTAATGTAGCTAACGAGTAACAGAAACTTTACAGCCTTCAGCTTTCAATCTTCACACGTTCACCTCAGATGACGTCGTTTAGCTCAGTAACACGTCGTCATAGAAACAGTTTCATAAAGTCCCAAGTTATATCAAGGTTCAAATGTACAACTAAGATGTGGACTTTATTACTTACTTTATTTATTATTTACTTTTACCAAATTACTTCAAACTCGATGCCAAAAACTCGATGCATTTCTCATTCCTGAGTCTGAATGTGACCCCACTGTGGCGTGACACCCAGCTTAGTTTCTCCTTCTTCTTCTCCGTTTTTTTTCTTAACAATATGTAACTAACATTATACAGTATATCTTCTTAACGTTATTACTACTGGGTTTCTTTTACATTATTTATTTATCATCAATTATATTCTATTTTATATTTTTCTATTTTCTATATTTTTATACATTTCATTCTCAATTTTATGTATTTTTATCGTTTTTAAATTCATTTTAACTTTTTTTAAATTTTCATATTTAACATAATTTTTTAAATTTTATTTGTAGTATTTTCACAGGTTTTTTGTTGTTGTTGTTGTTGTTGTTGTTGTTCTTAAGATTGCCTGTAACGTTTACCTTCCTTATGTTTTTAGGTTGCTTTTTTAAATATTGGCGTAATATTTTAAGTACAATTTTCTTTTATTTTCTTTAAAATGTTCTTTCATTTTCTTTTCAAAAGAGCTGGAAATGTGTTTTCAGTTTTATTTCTTTTAGTTGCGTGCGAATTAGAAAACATTGCTATTGTGGTTGCTGTTTCTGTTGTTTCTTGTATGTTTATTTTGATTTTATTTCTAGATGTTCAGTTGGAGAGGTGTGTACTTGTGTATTTGTTAAATGCCTCGGGTCTTCCGGAGATAAGTGTGCATACGTCCATCGGCTGAAGTGGCGAGTGCTGTACGTGGAGACCTATGTGTATTTGTGTGTGTGTGTGTGTGTGTGTGTGTGAGAGAGAGAGAGAGAATCCAATTTCTTAATGAATGTTATTGTAATAATTATAATCTTATGAGAGAAACGGAAACACACTTTGTTATTTCAGGGACTATTGCAGCTCTACTCAACTTCCAGCACCAAATTTTTTTTTTCGTGGCTTGTTATGTAATTTTACATTACAGTAATATTCTATTTCAGTTTCGGGGTGTGTAATAACTCCTGGGAAATGAGCCTGGGCTGGGAAAAGCTGCAACGGCATGTTTTATGACAGAAACAGACATTTCTTTAACCACAAGTAATAAAAAATCACATATTCAGTTCCAGATGGAGTCTAAAAGAGACTCTCAGTAATTTGAATATAAACCTGCGTGATTGTGTTTGTTAATTAGCTAATATCAATTTAGGCAATTAGCCAAAAGCCATTAATGAGACTGAATTGAGACTGATTTAATTTGAAGGAGGTCATTCTCATAACGAAGCTGCTGTCGATTTTTGGATGATGTCGTCAGTAAAGACACTGATGCTACACTGCTAAACAGAATAAAGATATACAGAACATGCACAAAAAAGTTTTTTTTTTTAATCATTTATACTTAACGGGCAGTTTCTCAGACGAAGCTCAAAATCCTCCTTCTGTTACAGAGGTCTGTACATAGCCGCCAGGTCAAGGGTTTTCTCTTTCAAATTTATCATCTTCTCCATACAGAGTGAAGATCTTTTTAGTGGGACAGATGACGGGCATGTTAATGTCCTAATGATACGAATTCTAACATCATTCGACAGCAGGCTCTGTTAACTGACATCTACAGAAACTGACTGACAGTCTGGACATCTGATTGACAGCAGGTGGTCTCCATGGCAACTGGACAATATTTTGAATCAGATTGTCCAAAATAAAGAACATTTATTTATATAGATAGATAAATAGATAGATAGTGTCTATCAGTACAGTAAAGAACGTTTACGTATTTTGTCTAGTAACATAGAACCTTGGAAATATGAAGGGATAGATTATATATATACGGGAACGTGGGGCCCGGGGAACAGAGTGCTTGGATGATGGAGAACATAGAACTCTGAAAACATAGTACTCTGTGGAACATAAAACCCTGGAAAATGGGGTCTGGAGAATGTAGTACTCCATGAAACTCTGAGAAACATAAACATAGAACATGAGAACTATTTAGTGGATCTCTATGGAGCAGATGTGTGTGTGTGTGTGTGTGTGTGTGTGTGTGTGTGTGTGTGTGTGTAACATGGACACAGTAGGATGTAATTTAATAAAAGCGAGTGTGTATGAGATAGACATTATGCTTTAATCTGTTACACTGCTGTTGTTGTTTTTTTTTTCGTCGCAGAGTTTTGCAGAGAACACGATGAACGAGCTGCTCGGTTGGTACGGGTACGACAAAGTGGAGCTGCGAGACTCGGACGATATCGAGATCCGCAACTATCCGGATGGGGAAATCCGCCAGCACATCTCCGTCCTGAAAGGTGAGAGCCGACTGTAACACACTTTAACATCGGGGCCAATTTGTCACATTGTTTGGCTGCGGCATGTTTTCTTCTGGTACTTTTGTCCAAAATGTATAGCAGTTTTCAATTTTATTATGTTTAATTCACAAAAAAATTACCAGTTTGAACCAGAAGTCTAAAAAAAGTACAATATACAATATAATATCAGTTTTATATACAGTATTTTAATATTATATTGTATATTGTACCTTTTTTTTAGTCTTTGGTCACTATTAAATAAGAGTTAGTTAAAATGCAGTTTATTTCTTTATTTATTAAAATGCAGTTTATTTAAAAAATAGATATTTTTTTATTACATTCAAACATGTTTTAGTATTTTTAATAATTTGCAACTAGGTCAAAACATTCACAATCATTTTTATTAGTATTAAATATAAGCATTAAAATTGTAAAAAGAAAGAAAGAGAGAGAGAGAGAAAAAGAAAGATGGTTGTATGTCAGTGGCAGAAAGTGGCACAAATTTTCACTCATTTTTATCAATGAATTCATTTATTGCAATGAATCTCAAATAATTACTTCAGCTTCTTGTATGAATCAGTGTTAATAGTGTTTTAATGAATTCATTTATGTGGTATTTCATCACCATTCTTGATGAAACAGGATTCGTTTTTTTAAAACAATACATATATATATATGTTGAATCCTTGTATCAAATGTCCAGAGTGTGTGAGCTCCATTTTCCTGGAGTGTGTCTGGGAATAAAGTTGATATTTTTATGCACTGAACTAGTGAACTCTCTGACGCTAAACACGTCTCGGCTGATTGATAACGGATAAACCGTCATTTCTGCTACAAACCATCCTTTAATTCCATTTAAAAGAATTCATTAACGAGTGACGTGAATCATTTTAAAAATCAACGTGGTGAAATGACCGGAAAGTTCCAGCTCTTGTTTCCGCCGCTGCTGGCTAGCAGGAGGATTACGGTTAGCGAAGATTACTGTCGTCGTGTTGCTAGAGGATGCAGAGTGTAAAGACTTTGAGACAACTTCCCACCATAGTCTAAAATCGCATCCTGAGATTCTTACTCTAACTTAGCATATTAGAACATTAGCACAACTTAAACTTACGGTCAGGAAGCTAATCTCTTCCTTTCTCCACTTTCGCACAAAGAGCAGATTTCGGTGCTTAAAGGGCGCCATGTTGCGACACTTTCAGAGGCGTCTCGCTAATGCTAAACGGCTGCCCCGGGACCGTCCTCATAATTACATTCTGCTGTCGTCCAGATTAGGGTTCGACGCTATTGTTAGCGAATGAAGCTGCAAGACGCGAGATTAGCGAAGACACAATCAGAGCTAATTAGCTCGTTTATTTAGACGTAATCCCTGTCAGCTGGAGTACACAGTTAGCATGACAAATGAGTTTCTGGAAATCTGCCGTCATGTGTTTTGGGCCGTTTTGGTTTTTGGGAGGGTGCAGGTGTGAAGTGTATGAAGTGTGTGTGCATATTTGTGTGTGTGTGTGTGTGTGTGTGTGTGTGTGTGTGTGTGTATCAAAAGCGTTCTTGACACTCTTCCTCTCTCTCTCTTTCTTTTTAGAAAACTCTTTGCCAAAAGTGGTGATGCCCGAGGGCAGCTCGTCTCCTCCTCATGCCAACAGCTCCTCTTCAACTCCTACATCACGCAACGGCGTCGCCACGGAGACGCCTGCTAACCCTGCTTCCTCCTCCTCTTCCTCGACGACAGTTGCCAAGGAGCAAGGGGGCATGCCAATCATAGTTCCGCTGATTCCACCCCCACTCATCAAACCACCAGCAGGTGAGAATTGCACACACACACACACACACACACACACACAGACACACTCAAATGACATTATAACATAGCAGTATGACAAGATTCTTCCACAATATCTCACTTCATTCTAGTATGACATCACTACCTAGCAGTATAACGTCACTATGAAGCAGTATATCACTCTGTAGCAGTATGGCATCACTGTGTAGCAGTATATCACTCTGTTGCCATGTGACATCACTACATAGCAGTATGACATCACTCAGTAGCAGTATATCACTCTGTACAGTCTCACATGATTCAGTCTATGACATCACTCTCTAGCAGTATGACATCACTCCGGTAGCAGTATGACATCACTACATAGCAGTATGACATCACTATCAATATATCAATTCGTAGTATTCTGACAACAAACTTCTGTACTAAATGCAGTAGTATCAGTTTAGGACGCAGCCATGGAGAAGCAAGATCTCAGACACGAATGTGCAAATTGAACCTTTTCATAAAAAGTGACTCAGTAAACTGATTTCAATTCCCCCTCCTCTCATCCCCTCAGTAGGGCACAGTGCTGCAGGTGATTAGTCCAGCTTTAAAGTAGCCTTCAATTTGTTTGTTTATTCAAATTAACATTGTTAATGCATTTAATTAAAATTCAAATCAAATAATGGCTTACCATTTCAGTTAAATTAATGTGCACAAATTTATGTGTGTGTTTATATTACGGCATTGCATAAGCTTGTGGCCTAGTAAAAATCTTTAATTATTTATCATAACTCCCAGTAAGAGCAGGTGTTTTAGGAAGTTTATCAATCAATCATGGACTCCACCAAGAGTCATATTCATCATTGCCTTCTATTCTTATTCGATATTGGAAAAAACTCAACAGAATCAAGAGACAATTTTTGCAAAGTTTATGCAAAGTGGCGATGCTGTAATCAGCATTTCTGCTCTCAAGAACTGGTTCAGTGTTTGAAAAGGTGAACTGGAACTGGATGACGAGATAAGAAGTGTTAGACCAAAGGAAACGGAAGACGGAGCTGCAGAAACTGTTGGATAAAGATGCGACACAGTGGACTCGAGTCAGGATTCCAGGAGTCAGATTACACATTTATTACGAGCTGCTCCATCCTGGAGACACTGACAAACGCACAACGTTACACTGATCAACTGATCGAATTATGTGAAAAAAAAAATCAATGAACTACGATCATCCAGCGGCCATTCACGAAAGAACATCAACCTCCTTCATTACAACACAAGACCACATGATGCAATAGACACCAAAGACACGATTTTGAGCCTTGGATGGGAAGTTTAGCGCTTCCAGCCTCCTCACCGGACACAGCGCCATCGGATTAACACTCGTTTAGGTCACTGCAACATACACTCTCTGTACGACATTTCAAAAAATTCCAGGATACCTCCATACTGCACAGATGAATTCAGCATTTCCTCCAACCTGGAATCCTTCTTTTGTGATGGTATTCATTCTTTGACAGATAAATTGCAGGAAGTCATAGAATCTAATGGCGGTTACTTTGAAGACTAACTCTATGGATTATTTTAGAAAATCACAAGTACCTTTTGTTCCAAAAGGCCACAGACTTATGCACCACCCTAATTTATATGTACCCATATAATAGTGTCTACGCATGCACTGAAAAAGTTGTTTTTTTTTATGTGTGTGTGTGTGTGTGTGTGGACATCCTCCAAGTGAGAAACAGATGGTGTGGACTTGCTAATTACCATGGCAACATTGCCCCAAACTCCGCCCACATGCTGCTCTGGCCCTTTTGAATAATGCATGAGCTGCTGGAGGGTCTTTCACTCACACAATCACACACACACACACACATATATATACACACACACAAACACACACACACGCACACACACACAAATTTGAAGTGCAGGTATGTGGCACCATGCCCAAGGATTCGCTGTATGAATGTAATTACCAGCGGCCTACTGAGGGGGAGACGGTGAAATAGGACACAGCCGCGATAAAGAGTCTCTGAGCGCTCAGTTTGAGAAAGGTGTGTTGATGTAAATATTTTACAGTGTGTGTTCACACTTCATGAGTTCCGTAGTACAACAAAATAGTACAGTACGTCTAGTACCTAATGTAACAGTGAATCTGGATGCAGCCGTACACTGGTCCATATTATAACCACTTATAACCACTTACACTTGGCTAGTTAGTGAACGCTGAGCAATAAATCATTTTCATTTGTGAACATAACCATGAGGGATAGGGAGCGAAAAGAAGGAGAGTAAAGAGAGAGTAAATTAGGAATTGACAGAGAAATACAGACAGAAAGAGGGAGAGCAGTGAGAAAAGGGGTAGAAAGGAAGGAGAGAAAAAAGATAGATGGAGAGGACAAAGAGGCAGGAGGAAGACATTGATAGAGCGAAATGGAGAGAGAGAAAAATGGATAAAGACAGGATATAAGTGAAAACGGAAGGTGAGAAAAAGGGAAAAAGAGAAAAAGATGGCTTTACAGCAAACAAGAGAGAGAGAGAGAGAGAGAGTGGGAGAGAGAGAGAGAGAATAAAAGGATGATGACAAACATTTATAGACAGCCCAGTGAATAAGAATTAACTCATTATTAATAATTATTAACATGATTAATTACAGGAGTATGCACTTAGGGACGTAGCCCACGGCGCTGCCACAAAAAGATTTGTGAAAAGCAAGACGAGATAAAGAGCAAGAAATAGATCAACTACATACTTGTAGGTATAAAGAGATAGAAATAGAGACAGAAATAGAAGAGAGAGAGAGAGAGAGAGAGAGAGAGAGAGAGAGAAGAAAGTGACAACAGAGCGGCAAGAGTGAGATGGAGAAATGGAGGGGGAGAGAAAGGGATAAAGAGGTGGTGGGAGCCCCTGGACTTAAAACCATTATAGGTTTATACACCATGACCTGAATCTGAAAATATATCAGGACTGCGAAAACACAAACCAGTATTTTGCATTTCATGACTTTTTACACTTTTTTTTTTTTTTTTACTTTTTACACAGTTTTTACACTTTTCTTTTTTTGTTGGACTTTAAGGACGGTCCAGAAGTTTCAGAAGCATGGAAACCCCAAGAGAAAGGATTTCTTAACTCCAATCAGTTACACTACAATACATTAGATACAATAGTTTGACATGCTGTGGGACACCACTCCACACCACACCACTCCACTCCACACCACACCACTCCAAACCACAACACACCACTCCACTCCACTCCAAACCACACCACTCCACTCCACTCCACACCACTCCAAACCACACCACACCACACCACACCACTCCACACCACAACACACCACTCCACTCCACTCCATTCCATTCCATACCACTCCAAACCACAACACACCACTCCACTCCACTCCACCCCAAACCACACCACTCCACACCACTGCACTCCACACCACTCCACTCCAAACCACAACACACCACTCCACTCCACTCCAAACCACACCACTCCACACCACTCCACTCCAAACCACACCACACCACACCACACCACTCCAAACCACAACACACCACTCCACACCACTCCACACCACAACACACCACTCCACTCCACACCACAACACACCACTCCACTCCACTCCATACCACTCCAAACCACAACACACCACTCCACTCCACTCCACCCCAAACCACACCACTCCACACCACTCCACTCCACACCACACCACACCACACCAAACCACTCCACTCCACTCCACTCCACTTCACTCCAAACCACACCACTCCAAACCACATCACACCACACCACTCCACACCACTCCACTCCACTCCACACCACACCACTCCACCCCAAACCACACCACTCCACTCCACACCACCCCAAACCACTCCACTCCACACCACTCCACTTCTCTCTACACCACTCCAAACCACAACACACCACTCCACCCCAAACCACACCACTCCACTTCACACCACACCACACCAAACCACTCCACTTCACTCCAAACCACTCCGCTCCACACCACACCACTCCACCCCAAACCACACCACTCCACTCCACACCACCCCAAACCACTCCACTCCACACTACTCCACTCCACTCCACACCACTCCACTTCTCTTTACACCACTCCAAACCACAACACACCACTCCACTCCACTCCACCCCAAACCACACCACTCCACACCACTCCACACCACTCCACTCCACTCCACACCACACCACACCACACCAAACCACTCCACTTCACTCCAAACCACTCCATTCCACACCACTGCACTCCACACCACTCCACTCCAAACCACACCACTCCAAACCACACCACTCCACACCACACCACTCCACACCACACCACTCCACCCCAAACCACACCACTCCACTTCACACCACCCCACTCCACACCACTCAACTCCACACCACTCCACACCACTCCACACCTCTCTACACCACCCCAAACCACAACACACCACTCCACACACTGCTCTACTATGTATTATTAGCAGACAGAACAAAAAGTGAATAAAGATGTCACAATATGGTAACTTTCTGACCTACAAAATGTTGACATGTACAGAAATTTTGACGGTAGAATTATTTTTGATCAGATAACCAAGATTAGCTCTTTAACACAGTGCCATTATTTTAACTGTCCCTAGTGTCACAGTGCGACAGGCCATTTCATGCATCTTTTCCATTAAAGATGCCATCTCCAGGATGCCATCTCCACAGCATCTCAAAGCTCAGATCATTTATTTGGTAAAAATTATTTCACAGGAAGATGGAAAGGTGTAACGTAAATGACACGTCTACTTTATCCACAGAAATGTTAGCAAAAGCTTCTAAAGCAGTACAATTGTCATGCTTTAAATATTATGAAGGCTCAAAAAAGGCCACAAGAGTGTCTTTGTATGTACACGCTGCTCTTACACACACACACACACACACACACACACACACATACACACACATACATACATCATGTCTTCCCCTGTGAGAGGGACACGCCTCCCAGCAGTGTGCTCATCAAGTCTGGCCTAGACACGGTTCAAACACACACACACACACACACACACACACACACACACACACACACACACACTTGTCAGCAAGCAGCAAACGCCCCTCAGCAACACACTCATCATGTTCAGTCATAGTGCACGGGCATGTGAGCGCACACACACACACACACACACACACACACAAACACACATATACACTGTCTTTCAATTTCTCTCTCTCTCTCTCTCTCTCTCTCTCTCTCACACACACACACACACACACACACACTCACACACACACATGCATACACAAATTACGTCTTGCTATCGCCATGTCAACACTGGGCTGTTACCTTGGCAACGGGTGGCACTACCGGCTAAGCTTGAGTGTGTGTGAAAGAGAGAGACATGGAGGGCTTGTTCAAGCTGCCATCACGTTTTTTCTGAAGTATAAATTATGTTTCACTCAAACTAGGGCAGGATCACTACACACACACACACGCACACACACACACACACACACACACACACACACACACACACACACACACACACACACACAGGGCTATTATTACAGTTATGCACCACACATAAGGTTGTATTTATGCCGAAGTCTTGCTTTGTCCAACACTTAGATTTGATTTTTGTCTACTTTTGATTTTGTGCAGCTTTCATTAATTTACATTCAGTCATCTGTTTTTTTTTTCTACTCTCTCTTCGTCTCTCTCTCTCTCTCTCCATCTTCATTCATTCTATGTGTGTTCAATATCACTTGTCTTTGTTTTTATTCAACATCGGGTTATTCACAGAAGCCCTACAGAGAGTAGGGCTTTCTCACACTGAGAAACTGGAATAAATCTCCCTGTGTGTTCTTCAGATCCTCAAATCCAGAGCAAGTGAACGTTTTTTTTTATTTTCACGTGCACGTTTAGTATCATACGTTCTCGTGTGAGCATTTTGGAGAAAGTGTGGCTTATTTTACATAAATGTATATAATAATACATGCAGTGTATAATATAATAACAACAACGAAGATCACAAACCAGAGCAACCCAATAAAACCATGTGCATCATTTTACATGTGTATTTACCTCTCTCTTTCTTTCTCTCTCTCTCTCTCTCTCTCTCTCTCTCTCTCTCTCTCTCTCAGAGGAGGACATGTGTAACGTTCAGATCGTGTGTGCGTGGTGTCAGAAGGTGGGCTTGAAGCGTTACTCCCTCAGCATGGGCTCTGAACTCAAGAGCTTCTGCAGTGAGAAGTGTTTCGCCGCGTGCCGACGAGCCTACTTCAAACGCAACAAGGTAACCCGACAGGCCACGCCCAGGCCATGCCCTTTTTCCTCCTCCACCCTTAGCTGATTGGGCCTTCTCTTGCTTCTGACATCACTTCCTGTCTGCCTGGCTAACTCTGTGGCACGTGCGCTGTGCTGTGAGCGTTTAGCCTTCCTGTCACTGATTGTGTGCTTTCTCTTTTACACCTAAGCTGGGATGTGTGAGGATTTTACCTGTGAGTATGCAGTGTTTAACTTCTTCCTCCTCCTGCCTGTGTGCGTTAGAGATCTCTCTTTCTCTCTTTCTCACACACACAAACACACACACACACACACCCACACACACGCATAAACACATCCTATTAGTGTGTGCATGTTCTCTCAACCCACTTTATACACCACCTACAAGACAACACATACACATTATCCTTTACACCCTAACACAGCTGTGGACTAATTAGATCTGTGTGTATACTCTAGATAAGGAATGATGAAAATAACTGATTCTTAGATTCGATTCTGTGATTCAGTTGTCTGTTTCGAATTTGTGTTTGATTCTGTGGTTGATTTTTGTGATTTGATTCTATAATCAGATTCTGTGATTCAGTTCTGCGATTAGAGTTTTGTGATTGATTCTGTGATCCAGATTAGATTTTGTGATTGGTTCTGTGACTCAGTTATGCGATTAGATTTTGCGACTGATATTGTGATTCAATTCTCTGTTTCGAATTTGTGACTAATTCTGTGGTTAATTTTTGCCATTAAATTCTATGACCAGATTCTGTGACTGGATTCCGCGATTAGATTCTGTGATTCAGTTCTATGATTAGATTTTGTGACTGGATTTTGCAATTGACTCTGTGATTTAGTTTTGTGATTAGATTCTGTGATTCCTATATGATTCTGCATAAACGAACGATCAGTAAAATTACAAGTGGAGTGATGTGCAGTTATAGTAAAATGATCAACAATGTGGTGGTGTAATGAATCAGAGCTACGGTTACCAATCCAATGTTCTTTTTAATTTATGAAAGAATCTTGTATTTTTATCCATTTATAGTTACATTAATGTTCATTAAAGAATGGCATGTTGTACTTTTTAGAGTGGCATTTAACTATTTGTGGATCAAAAGATGAAGGAACTAACTGAGAACTTTATATGGAACCATTCAGAATGTTATGATGTGTAAAGGTCTTTACACACACAGGGCAATGTGAAAAATTATGCAAAAGCGTGAAAACATCATCGGTGAATGTTAACATTAAACGCGAAATGATTATGTAAGCATCCCCAAAAAAAAAAATCAGACTCCAAGGACTCTACACCAACTGACATGTACAGCAATGTCATTATCTTTATCAGTTTTTGTTGCCCTTGTCAAACAGCGCTGGGTTTGAGACACACAATGAAGGAAGGACTCTTTTTTTTATGAATGAAAGACTTCGCCATGCCTGCAGCAGTGTGATGACGTTTCCACAACCTATGCTATGTTTAATTAAATGCATTCTTTTCAAGGCTCTCAAGGCTGCTGTATGAAAAAATAAATGTAGCTTTTTTTTGCACTCATACGTTCATCTTTAATGCGAAAGTTTTCATTTACGAGATCATTACAAAAAAAAAATATTATCATAAGAAAAAATAATAAAATTGCCCTGTATGTGTAGTCCTTAAAACTTCACACAAGTTAACTGGTGTGTAAAGTTAAAATGAGGGGCAGAGCTAACATTTTCCTTGAAAGTGGCTTCTAACGGAGGCTCTCTGGCATCTCTGGGATTTGAACTCACAACCTTCTGGTTTCTCCTGTGTTCCCAGTGGGAATTCCAATCAGTTCCTCCATTTCTTCTAAAGCCATTTGTCTACTCACAAGCTTCAACACTCGGTAAAATCGCACGGTGGAAACGATCGAACCCGAGCTGCCTGAAGAGCTCTTATTCGTTTATGAGGGCTCGAATTCCCGCCCCTTCTCTCATGAGGAAATGCCCACAGAGCCTCTAATTGGTGCTGTTAAAAGATGTCGACTGAGAGCCGTGATATCAGTTACTCCAAGAGCATTTCGCAGACATCCAATACCCTCCCGGTGCTCGCCTCTCCTCCTCCTCCTCCTCCTACTACTACTCTGTAACTGGCCTCTGTGTGTGTGTGTGGGATGGGGGGATCTGTCTGTCTGTCTGTCTGGCTGCCTGTCTGTTTGTCTGAGTTTTTGAATACATAAAGTAAGAAAAGTGATGGATGTGTGTTGACGTCATTGGTGTTGACCCCAAAGAGCTGATTATAAAAGAGGAGCGATGTGCTCAACAAGATAAGTGATGAATTAGGAAGAATAAAAATGAAAAGGAAAAAATAAAGAGGTTAAATATAAAGGAGAGGAGAAAGAAAGAAAGAAAGAAAGAAAGAAAGAAAATATAAGTAAAATGAAAAACAAATGAGAAGAGGAATGTGTTGTGAATAAAATAAAAAGCAAAAGGTCTGTCTAGATTTAAAGAAAGAGAGAGAGAGAGATCTAAGAATTTGCTCACAGTCAATGAAAAGTGCTGAGTCAGCTTTAATCTTGTCATCAGCAAAATTCCCTCGAATAATATAAAATCAGTGCTCTTCCTATTCTTCAATGTAACACTCACAGAGACCTCCTCCTCCTCTTCCTCCTTCTCTACATCATCCTTCTCCTCATCCTCCTCCCCTTCCCTCCATTCCCTCTATCACAGAGAACACGGACTATCTTTACACTCATGTGTTCATTCAGTCTGTCCTTAATCACCACAACTCACATCTTTCATTCATAAACTGTGTGTTTATTTAGAGAGCATGATGGGACAGTAGCGCACGCGGAAACCCTCCCTGAAACGGAACTTACTGGAACTTGAGATCTTTCTGATCTTTTCAGTATGTACCTAATTCCTCAAATCAAACAACTGGGAAAGGTTTCCAGATTTCAGCCGTGTGTGTCAGAATGTGTGTGTATCTGGGAATCCCAGGGTGTATTAGGCGAAGAGTCAGCCAGGATAAAATGCTTACTGACAGTGAATGAATAAATGAATGAATTAATTCATCTAAAAGGTAGTGTTGTGTGTTTGTATTAGTGTGTGTGTGTGTGTGTGTGTGTGTGTGTGTGTGTGTGTGTGTGTGTGTGCGCACTGTGGAATTTCAGTGTTAAATACCGGCAGCTGTTCTGTGTGTGAAACCCAAAACTTTGTCCCCGTGACCAAGACAGAAAACAGATCCAATTATACGCACAAACACACACACAAGTTTTTAGAGTAAGAGACAAGTTCCTGGTCCTGGAGCATTGATATCAGAAAGACATCAGTCTCTGGAGCTGGAGAATTATAAACTGAGATGATCTGCAGCCGAATGATAAACATCTGAACATTTCCAGAATTAAGAAACAAATAAAGAGCTGGAGTAGATCAGGAAGTTGATGGATGGACACTGAAGAATATCCCAAGCAGCTGAGCATCTGAACATGTCTGGAGCTAGAGATTGGTGAACTGAGCAGATCTGAAGATGCTGAACAATGGGGGGATTATCTAGAGCTATACTGTTGGTATTACATTATGTGCAATGGAATGCCGTCCCTGTCTGATGAACCTCTGTAAGGGAGCATTTGCATGAAAGCACAGCTTAATAGCACACACTGTGTCTGTTTTGATTTGTGTTTGTATTTGGTTTGGTGGTGTGTTTTACATCCCTAATACATATATGTGCGAACAAACAAGCAGAATAAACCAAATATGAAAACGTGTGCGGTAGTAATATAAACATACATGCATCCGTTTGTGTTTCTTCACACTTTTTCTCATTCTGACATTTTTGTACAATGTGTATGACAAATTTGTTGTTGTTTTTTTAACAAAAAAACTCCCAAAAGCATAGTTTTTATTTAAAAAATAAAATTTAAATGATTTCCACCTGGTACTTTGGGTTAGTGAGGTTATAATTAGCGTTAGTGAGTTAAAGGTTATGATATTTGAGGTTAAGTTTAGGCGTACTTGGATAACGGATAAGGCTTCTGCTAATTCCTGGTACACAAAAAGGAAAATGTTTTATTACTTGTAGTTTTCCAAATAAAAGTTGCTTTTTTGGGTTATATTGAGGTTACCGAGATCAAAGTTTTACTTGTGTAAAATGTAAAAATGTTTGGTTTACTGAAGAAAAGGTTGGGGTTACTGAGGCATGCGTTAAGGTTAATGAGGTAAAGCTTGAGGTTCCTGAGATAAATATGGAATAATTGTGCTAAAACTTAAGGTTATTTATGCAACGGTTGAAGTTATTGAGGTAAACATTAGGATTACCCAGGTAAAATGTAAGGTTTCTGAGGTAAAAGATGAAGTTACTGAGGTAAAGTTTAAGGTTACTGGGGTAAATACTGAAGCTGCTGAGGTAAACATTAAGATTACTCAGGTAAAATGTAAGGTTTCTGAGGTA